>VSDK01003688.1:15581-39710 GCA_009767595.1 Symbiodinium kawagutii | reverse complement strand
TATTCTTGCGACTACGGCCACGCTACTACTACCAGCCACGCAGCGGAATCAGCCAGCCAGCCGGCTGGCTGGCGGAATTCAAGTTGTCCCCGGTGTCCGCACCTATACAACTTGGCCGTCGTCAAACGGTGTATTACATTTCGTTACGACATTTTTTGACAACAATGCAACCTGTATCCTTGCAAAATACGCAATATGTCACCAGCACACAACAATCCCGTGGAAAATTTACTGAACAAGTTCCTAAATAACGATTCGTTTGCCGTGGCACTTTGTTTGGAAATGTCATTGTAGGATGTGATTACTATGTTCGTCAAATATGCGGTGTGTGATTGGCCCACATTCGTTTCAAAAAAAAGGGTGCGCTCTAGAAATCTCTAGAACAACAATGTCCCGTTTGCGTGTTCATGCCGCATTTGTGGGTTATGAAGTGCTATGTTGATTATGTTGCGTGGCATGCCGCCAATACTTTGCAACATGTTTATCGAAACACACGTGGTATCCAATACCAAAATGTAAAGTTGTCATCAACGCTGGCCATATTTTTCAGTTGCAAATTTTTCCAAACCCTACATTTTGTTCAAAACCTGTACCTGCAAAGGCATTTTTTGCCGCACAGCCTGCTTTCTGAAGGTTAACAAGTGATGATGTTGCCAAATTTCCGTTGCTGATATGTATGTGACATTGCTTGAATTTGTCATCAACTTGTCATCGGTTTGTCATTCACTTGGCATCAACCTGACATCAATTTGCCATCAAGTCGTCATCAACTCGGCATCAACTTGTCGTCAGTTGTCAATTTGTCATCCGTTTGTCATCCGCTTCATTTCAATTTGTCATCGAATTGACAATGTTTTTACTGTTAAATTTGTTCAAAGTGTTTTGAATTTTTTCAAACCTGTGTTATTTTTTACATTAAAATTGTTTGATCGTCATCAACCTGCAAATGCATGCGCGGTTGGCCACAGAAATAGTTCAGAACGCACGCGCCCAAACAAACATTCCAACCCATGTCAAGGTGCTGCACCTGGGGTCGCGCATGCCGTGACAGTTCCAATCGTGTTCCAACCAGCAACAAACCAAAATAGAAACATCGGAAAAATTGCACGAAAATATTTTTAAGAAAATAATCATTTCAAACACAATGTAAAAAAATTGTTTAAATTCCCTCCTTTCCCTTAGGTCACGTTTTGTGTAAAAACGTGGCATGTGGCATGATCAAGGTCCACCAGGAAAAATCCACTTGATACTGTCATTCGAACCCATACAGCTACTTGAGTTTGCAGTTGATTTTTTTGCTGCAAAGAAATGGGTGTTCAAACCCGCGCGCCGATGAAGGCGGCCCATTGAAGGCATTGGCGGCGAAAAAATGCCTAAATTATTTACAGGTGACTCAATTGATGGATGTTTTCATGCAATTTTGCTTTCAGACCTGGTTTTCTCTTTTAGGCGATGTTTTTGACTCAAAGCAGTCTTGCTGATCACCCCAAATGAGCTGCTTCCAGCGGTGATGTGCATGCGACCCTAAAGGTATATTGAATCAATTCCGCCAAGTGCCCTGAGGAACCAACTTGGAGCAGCGGCGCCGCAAAATCACGACACGCTGCTTGATACCCTTGAACATTACAAAACGGTAGCCCCCCACTTGTGCTGCAAACGGCCTAAGGAAACAGTTGCCTATAAGAAATGAAAATTGGGTTCACACAAAAATTGGTTCCACATAAAATTTTGCCGCCGGCCTTACCCACCTTACCCCTTCCCAGCGTTTGCCAATCAACATGTAATAGAAAATGGTCCGACGCAACATGATGTAAAATAGATTGCTATTTGGGCAAACATGTTTACAATTTCAAAGTTAAAGCTCCTATGGGGGGGTCCCAATTTCACTGTTATTTGTTTTATTGTTCCCTCCTTTTTCTGCTTGCCATCTCCGGTTAGACTTGCCGCAGGACCAGTTCACGCCGCGGGTAAGCGCGAAGGCGCAGCGGGACGATCATATCGAGTGTCCCCCAGCACGGGCTCCTGACCACTGATGGTGTCGCCATGGGCCGGGAGCTGTAGCAACCTCTCCGCGTTTTGATTGAAATGGTTCCAGGAGTTTCCCATGGTACCAGCTCACTGCTCCTCAGGACACACTGGGCGGGTTGTCCCAAAACCCGCCGGGTCGCCACAGGATCACTAAGTTCCAGCCTCCTTCCAAACTTGACTTTGATCCCGCATGCCGGTTGGCAGCCCCTTTGGCGCTAGAAGCGAAACAAAGTTAGAATAAAGCGCACAAGTGGCAAAAATCGTTCATCAAATTCATCCACATATCTGCATCGGGCAAACGTTTCCCAGTCCCCAAGTCGACGATGACGAGCATAAGCGATGAATTTTGTTGGCCAGACATACCGAAGGCATCATGATTTGCGACGGCTTAAACAAGCGAACGACGAACCCAACGCTCACAAGGAAGACTGGCAACATACACGCCAAGTCTCCAGCATTGTTCCAAGCATCTTTGCGATCAGATTTTCAAACTAGAATCCCAAGCAAAGGCACGCGCACGGGTGTTCCAAAAACGAAGGGTCTCGTGCCAAGGCATGGTCCAATCGACTTTTCTTGGTGGGCCAACAATGATCCGAAGATACTTACGGCAAGCAACATCCATTTGAACCAGATCACGTTGGTGGATGGTGCGGTGTCCAGGTGCAAAAATAGCGACGGGGCTGACGACTGCATCGCGATAGCGCAATCGGCCCTCAATGGCGCATTTTTGTCATGTAAAAGGTCGCGATTAGCACAGGAAGTTTTGCAAACAGTTTGTAACTGGTGGTTTGTGTCTGGCTGTATCCTGGATTCAAGTCCCACGCCAAAAAATGTAGCCAAACCATTTGTGCCTTGATGTCCCAATTTTGATTTGTATTTTGCAATCTTGTCGCATCAGAAGCGAAGGTGGCCTGATTTCGTTTGTTCACTTGAGTGCGTGACCTGGGTTACCTGTGTGCGTGCGCCAATTTTTTCCATGGCCCCGGCTTTGATGTCCAAAGTATCCCTTTCGCAAGGCCTGACGAGGTGCCTGGGTGTTTGCATTTTGTGTTCTCTCTTGTTTTTGTTGCTCTTCACCTTGTCCACAGCCCTCTCCAACGGCCCCATTTCATTTTTTTCGTTGCCTGGCCTGCTGCGTTTCTTTGGGCCAGCTTTTGGCCGAGCCTAGTTTTGCTGGTTTACCCCACGGCCTGGCCAGCACCGCTTGGGCCGTCTTTCTGCAGGCACTCAAAGGAGCGCAGTGCTGGTCAAAAACCAAGCCATCCAGCTCAGCGGTCAATGAAGGACTGTGTTCTCAAGTTCGTGTTTCAGGGCATTCAACACCTGCCAATTCAACTGTGCAACGCCACTTTTGCATGGCCCGTTGAAAAACAGCAAAGAACGAGTGGGGAGTAAGAACACATCCTTGACCCATGCCAGCGTTGATTGGAAAAGTTGACTTCGTTTCGGTTTTGCCCTGAACAAATGTACATCGTTGCCAATATAAGCACCGCAGCGCCCAAATCAAATGTTCAGACACGCCATGATCAGGAAATGGTAACCATAATTTATTGCAATTTACCCTCTTCAAATCTTTGGGTAGGCCCAGACTGACAACCCAGATTCGCGCCTTGATAATCAACACTTTGTCCACGACGAGATTGGCCGTAATCAAGTGCTCCTCCAAGCAGCAAGGGGGCTGGAATCCATGTTGTTAGTCCGACTGGCTAACGTCCAATCCAACTTCAATGCCGGAAAAATTCGTACAAAACGCGTAGCAATGCGATTGGCCTGAACTCACGGATGCCACAAGCCAACCTGGACGTTGGGAGCATGATAAACCGCGTGATGGACCAACAGGCTGGCACACTACGAGTACCACTGAACAGCACATCATTGTACAATAAAAACATTTCAAGTAAGAACTCGTCCGGCAAAAACTTCACCAATTCAGCCACCACACCCATGTCATCACTGCCTTTATCATCTTTTAGTTGCCGCACTGTATTTTTCAATTCGTTAAGCGACCAAATCGGTTCATACCATTTTGTTGGTTGAATGGGTGGTTCTGGCTCGCCGGCGAGAACCTGCGCGACAAGAACCTGCGCCAACGTGGTTGTAAATTCGTTGGGCATGGGTTGTTGAGCGAGGTGGTTCCCAGAAAATCGCCCATGCAATGACCGCAAGCATCTCCACCACGAAGGTCGTTTCAAACCATGTTGCAATTGCAGCGATTTCCACTTGAGAGCCTCTTGCTATTGACGGTTCCGAATTTGTAAACTGAGAATTTTCCGTTCACCACGATCCAATGTAGCATTGTCGCATTTCACGCTAAATATTCGACTGCATGAATTTCACCCGAGGTCGCTCGACTGCCCCGCGAGCAGCACTTGCCCGTAACACAGGCCGTTTCAAAGAATGACAATTTTTTTGCAATTTGTGATTGTGATTGGCAATGACGTACTGCTTGATGGAAATATTTTAAGTTGACGGGAAAACAAATGTGACATACTGACACATTTGTTTGTTTTCATGATGTGGGCGGTGGATTCTGGTTCAAAGTGCAATTGGCACAGTGGCGGGGCTTTGCTGCGCAACTACATGACATACAGCGCGCCGACATGGCTTGGCATGTTTTTCGAAACAGTGGTCCGAAAATTCGGCGAGTTAGCAATTAATCCCTTGGCCCGGCTCACTGGCGTTTACGCACGAACGAGTGACGAACAGGCCAGCGTGGCCGTTGGGAAAGACAGCCCGCAAACTTTTCGGCAAGCGGCATTCTGCCAAGTTTCCGCTTTATTCAAATTTCGTCCAAACTCGGATGGTATGACACCTTGGCCTGGCATGTTTGTTTCTAATTTGGCAACAAGGGCGTTTTTCTAATATTTTGCATCCACCAATGCCAGGCGGGATCGATCATCACGTGGTTGCGCGCAGGCAAATTTTCGCAGCGCCAAGAAGCCTGGAGTTGTAGGAGTGGCGCACCGCAAGCTGCACAAGTCGGAGCCGTGGCAACTCACCCAATTCCCGTCGGAAAACGGGTGTGTCTGGCAGAGCTTGAAGCGGCATTAGGCATGTTGGACGCTGAAGAAAATGAATCACATTGGACGACTTCAGCATCAGGCACACAAACTGCTTGTTGTCCATGGAGTCGGACTCTGAGAGTGTTCGGTCTAGATTATGCGACGGTTACGTTTGATGGTGTTGAATGATCTCAATGGCTGAATTTCCGCGCGCGGAAAGTTGTTGCATCCGTCTTTCCACGTCCAAGATCGACCACGCGCTTTGCGTTACAAGAAACCCTCATCAGGTCCAGGTTCCCTGCCAGCTTCGAAGCTCTATTCAAGATCGGGTTTGCCACGATTGCATTTTTCAGTGGGATCTCAAAAAGCCTGTGGAAGCCTATTCAAGCACAGGGTTGTTGGATTTCCCAAGTTTAATGATACATTCTGATGGTTGAACATGCGCAAATTCAAAAAATTTGATTGTAATTTTTAACCTCATGGGATCCAAATTCTGACGTTTTTGCCACAGTTTTGTGAAGATTTCCGCCACCTTCTTTTTTGACTTTGACTTTGCGCCCGCTTGTCCGAAAACAGCCCATTTAGGGCGCCGGCGGGTGAACGCATACAAACCATGCATCGATATGCATCACGTCAACAACTCGACCATTGCAAGGGTGGACGGAATCGTCAATGAACATTGTCCATTGCCGAGGGTCCAAAGCACTCACAATCCAACTACCCAATCCTTTGTATCTGCAACCAGCAAGCACTCTCGATTCCCAAGTGAAGTTTGGCCGTCCGACCCGATGACCAGGGATGGGGAGCCAAGATAAGACCTGCTTCAACCAGCGACAGCCGGGCAGTGTTGCAACGTAGGCAGCACATTTCCAATGTTGTCCTAAGCAATAAACAGGCCATGGGACAATCTGAGTTTGAATCGCGAAATTTCTCACCCGCTCTTTCCATTGGTGTAGCACATCATGCCAAGGAAGATTCCAATCAATTCCAGCTGGGGGCCCCACCACTGAGCGTAAGAGCTTTCTGAACTGCACATCCATCTTTTGCAAGTCACTGCGATAAATCGTTCTGCGGGCAGCCGCAACACAAGCCACTGGCGTCACAACAGCCTGGAAAAACTGCAGGCGTTTGAAAACGGATACCCGTCGGTCACATAAAATGTTCTTGTTTGCAAAAAATGTTCTAACAGCAGGTTGTGAATGGAAATCTGCATCGGCTGTTCCATTCTTGGACCCACGAGGTGACAGCATGCATCCCAGCCGTTTGTGACATGAAGATGAATCGACCACCTCTACGTGCTCACCCAACCCAGTAGCTAAGAACGGCGGCGGCTGTGCTTCGGTGGTCAGGATCTTCGTTTTACTGGCGTTAAGGCACAAACCGACTTCACGCAATCTGTCCACCAAAAGTTCCAGCAAATGAATAACCTCTGAAGCACAACGAGCAAAAATCAAGATGTCATTCCGCCACCTTCTTTAAACACAATGGCATGCCTATTTGCATCACGTGTTTGTCGCCTATCTGGTGGCGGTGGCACATCACAAGTCGTGTGCGCGCAAAATTTTTGGACATTTTTTCCGCCATATTTGGACGAGTGACTGCACTAACTTGACTTGGTTGGTCCGAGTGAAGGGGGGAAAAAAAAAAAAAAAACGCACAAAATTTTGATAGGAAATTGATGCGCCTGATCAGCTAAAAGTCATCCAACATGGGCTGGCGAATGTCTTGAAAATGCAAACATCTCCGGCTGACATGTCCCACAATAGCTGCTTCTCGTGAATTGCACGGGCAATCCTGATCTTCCGTCCCGCCCTGCTGACTTAAGCGAACCCGCTTGGACCACACAAGAGCTGCAAAGGGCGATGGGCAAGCTACACACAAACAAAAATGGTGACGAAACTGGTTTGGTCGCAAAGCTGTTGAAACACGTTCCGGTTGACGTTATGCATGTTTTGCTGGATCTCCTTAATGACATGTTGATTACTGGCGATGTGCCCCAAACTTGGCAGAAAACTTTGTTCACCATGTTGCCAAAGTGTGGTGGAACCAAAATTGTGGCGGATTTCCGGCCGATTGCCATCCTCCGATTGTTATACCCAACATAGTCGTGCATAATTTTGAATCGTGTTCACGCAGCCCTGGACGCAGCGCAGCCTGAGGAACAACACGGATTCCGCTCTGGCCGCCAGATTGAGGAGCACCTAATATCTGCAAATTTGATTTTGGACAAATCGTTGGCTTCTTCCATGCCCTTGTGGATTGTCAGCTTGGACTTGTCAAAGGCATTCGACAGAGTTGATAGGAACAAATTGTGGACAGCATTGCGGGAACAAAGTGTGTCGGACCACCTTGTGTGGGAATTGCAATGCTTGTATGCACAACAGCAAGGCGAAGTACAGGCTCTCATGGACACAGCCGGCTATTTTCATTTGCCGCCGGCGTGCGACAAGGGTGTGTTCTGAGTCCGCTCTTGTTTGCGGCAGTGTTGGAATGGTATGCGCCGGTGGCGCCAAGTACAACACGCAGGCATTGATATGAATGACGGCCTTCCTTCACTTTTGGACCTTCGCTTTGCAGATGATTTGTTTGTGTTCGCTCAATCGAGAGAAACGTTGATTTTCATGTTAAGTGAGTTTGTGGCTGCATTGGCGGAAGCCGGGTTGCTTTTTGAACCCTGCGAAAACAGTCGTGTTGACAACTGGGGCTCGTGCGGTTGGACGTCCACGCAACACCTGGGAATCAGCATTTGTACAGTTCGCCCGCTGGAAAGGATGGCAAGATTGGTCGGAAATTGCCCATGACCGGAGTGCTTGGGATGTGATGGTAGATGAGTTTGTAGATTTTGCATCCAACGAATAGTTGGTTTGCGTTGCCTGCGTCCTAAATGGACCGCCCTTCGGCATGCAGGCTTGACCCTGACTTTGACAACTGAAGCCCAACCTCTTTGCAACACACGTTTACATAATGGAATGGTTTTGGGTGTGATGGCGCGAGGCTGCGGTCACAAATGGCTAGGGTGCATTTTCTCTGCACAAGGTGGTCGTGATGGTCAGCATGGTGATGTTGAACATCGTCTTCAAGCCGTGTCCCGGGCCTTTTTTGCACACAAAATTGTTTTGTGGGATCAAAACGTTCTCTTCGCTCCAAGCTGAAATAGTTCGAGGCAATGATCACTCCAGTTGCCTGTTCTGCAAACGGACAAGGAAAAATATACAAGGACCATCTGCAAGCAATGGACGCCATGATGAAGAAATTATTGCGTAAAAATTGTTGGTAAAATTGTCGGACCCCCCACGGGAATCCATTGGGTCAGCCCTTGGCATGAAATCTTACATGTTTGGAATGGGCGCGTCGAAACTATGATGTTCCAGTTTCGGGTTTCTCCTTGGTCCCAAGTTGTGTTGACGCAATATTGGAAATTGGCGCAGCACTTTTCGACCATACCATGATCACGTTGGTTGATCTGTGCGTTGATGTGGAATCCTGGGGGTCGGCGACGTCAAGGTCGTCAACCACATTTATGGGATGAAAAAACGAACATGTATTGCAGGCGGAAAGGCCTTGGAAATTGGATGGCTCTTGATGACTTGCATTGGAAGATTAATATGCAAGACTTTGCAAGATTAATATGTAGAACGTCGTCTTATTTTGCATTTCCTGAGCGGCATACTGTTTCACAATTTTGTTGACATTGAGTTGTCACGCGACTTCGACTCGACTCGACTCGACTCGACTCGAGAATTGCACGGACTAAGCCCAACATCCTCAAGCCGTTTGTGAAGCCGAAGTCGAGTTTCAGGAAGCGAACCCCGTGCTAGGAGGCGGCGTAAGACTCAACACCCGTATTTTCATCCAAGTTTCCTCCTGGGTGAGTTGCAATTCTGGAATGCTACGGCCCCGCGCCGCAGCGTGTAATTGGTCATGGAACTTCATGGTGCGCACCCGGTCAATTTGGGAAGGTCTAGCGTATTGATGCGATCTTTCATGTTCGAATTGGCGAAGGACATGCATTTTCCAGCATTTTCGAAGGCCACGTTTCCATCGATCAAGACTCTCGATAATGTTTTGTAGTAACTGAAATTTTGGTTGGCGCAATTAAATTTCGAGGGATGTTATACATTCTGCTACAAAATTCAACTTGAGGGTTGTCTTGGGGCTGAAAATTGGGTGCGCTGCTTAAACCTTTTGCGAACAAGTGGCAACGCATCGTTGAAAGGCCAACAAACCAGTATACAACATTGCAAAAACAGGATCAAACTGTACGGGTAAGAGGGGTGCAAATGTCAGAAGCGGCAACATTGAGTAAAAAAATTCGTTCCAAAAGGCGTGCATAAGCGCTGATCTCACAAGATTCAACCCGTGCTGATCTTGCGGCAGCTCGTGAATTCCTTGCCCCCATGTTGTCTGTTTTGGCGTCGGTATGAGAGCCTTGGCCTTTTTCAGGCCACGATGATGGAAACCTGCGCCTTTTTATGAATGTGGTTTTCTATGTTTCAAGCCGTTTTGGTCTCTAGTTTGGTCTGTGCGGCGCCAAAAAGAAACCAGATAGACAACCACATGTGAATTCAAAAAAACGACCCGAAGAAGCGTGCATTTGCCTGTCAAGATTTGTCAAATAGAGCGTCGGGAATTGCGTCAAATAGATCGCCAACAGCTATGCCAAAGAAGGTGCATATCAAAACATGCTAAAACAATTTCCGCCAAGTGTCTAACATAATTCCAACAAAGGTGCTGGAAGAGCATGTCAACTGTTGCGGGCCACAATTTTGTGGCAGAACTGTGATAAGCTCAGGGACAAGGACTTGCCACCGCTCGGGGTGGAGAAATTTTAGCAAGTGTTGCACGCGCCGTTACATTTAAAAACGTTGTTTTTTTTCCGGGGTCGAATACAAGCACGCGTTTTGAAACGTCATGCAATGTCACGGTTGCGATCAATCAACCATGTTCTTTTAATCCATATAGTGCGCAGATGCGATTTTCAGTTCCAACCTGCCTATACAGGACCAGCACGTGTGGGCATGCCAATGTCGAAATTTAGCTATATATATATATACTGTCAAACGATCGAATACCTCAGGAAAACTGAGGACCAAAAAAAGCGGCACGTGAGATACCCTTGCACTAACGCAAACAATTTCATGAATGCCTCCCAGCTGGCACAGGAGCTACGGCATGTCGCTTCATCGCCAATGGGATTACATGATTTGGTCTCCCCGTTCGACAACATTGCGACAACCGTCATTCTTACCCAAGTCCCTCAGAACCCATATTTGTCCTCCCCCGAAAGCTGTATCAACAAAATGACGTCCATGTCCATGTGGCAAAAACGTCTGCCCTCGGATATAACGGCGAAAAAAATCACTGCAACGGCGTCCAAAACCCAGCAAGCAACGACAAAGCACCGGGAACCACACCAATGTTCTCGGAACCCAAGTCTTGGAGCTGGTCCGGCCTCCATGGGGTTTGCCATTGTGTTTTTTTTATGTTTTTGTTTTCGCTGTTTCTCGCTAATTCTGGAAGAACAAAACTTCGGAAAGACCAACACATGAGAAAAAAACGTGAACCGTCGGGCTGTCCAGCCAAGACTGTTCAAATATTATACAATTGTTTTTGTCTGCCTATTCCTTTTCTTTCAAGGGGATGTCATCGGTGTCGAGCCATGAAAAAAAAACTCCGAAGAAACGCAAAAAAAACGTTGCAAAATCTTTACCTCAGAGTTCCTTTTTGTTTTCAGTTTCTGCAACTTGTTGCACTTTGAGTTTGTTTATTTCCGCGTGATTTTGGTTGATTGTATTGTATTCAAAACGCCCGTTCCTACATGTTCCTACGATGTACGCGCCTTCACACACCTCGTGCCGGCCTACAACGGAGTTCCTCAAAGGCAAATCGAGATTTGGAAACCTGAAAAAAGTGGTAAACAACACATTGAATATCATTGAATCCAAAAGTTGCAGCTGTATTAATACTGGGACGGCTTTGCAATTGAACTGTTGGTGGGCCTGATGGGTTGGCCAAACACGAAAGAAAAACACAGGAAAGGGCCTGTGTGGAGGCTGGTTGCTCGAAACCCATACGACCAGAGCTCGCCTTGTGGAAAAAAACTGTCCGTTCAAAAAAAATGCAACAATGATGAACCAATAGTTGCCATGAAGTATCGACATGTTCGATCTTGTTGGACAATCAACCTTTGCAACAGTTGAAAAAACCTGAAAAAACCTGAAACATCAACCAGCCACGGACAATTTCTCGTGCAACCAACAAAAAATTGAGGCCAGTGGGGGTGAACGAAAGTAACGGTTAAGGGAGGAAGGCAGTGTTTTTTCTTCTTCTTCCGTTCCGTATGTTTCTGGTGTGTTTCATGTGTTTCTGATATGTGAGTTTGTTTTTGTTACGTGTTTTTTGATGTTTTTGGATGTTTCTATTCCTAACGGTATGTTTCCAATTTGCCTCTTGTTTGGTCCTGGAGTCCTTGTTTGTTGTTCATATGATTATTTCTTTCCTGGTGTTTGCTGCTGGCACGTTTCCTGTTCCTGCAAATGTGTGTTGGATCGTTTTGCTGATTTTTGGTGTTTGTGTACTGCCTGTATCTTTCTATATTGTATGTTTCTAGCTACTGTCTGTAGACTTCTGGTGTGTTTCTGGCATGTTTCCTGTTGCTGTCTCGATGCTGCTGACGTGTTCTTTTTTTGTATGTTTTGGTTTATTTTGAGACGCGCGTGTCTCTATGTTTCCGGTGTGTGTGTGTGTGTGTATTTTTCCTGTTTGTGAGCTTGCGGTACACATCTTGTGGTGTGCTTACCAAAAGTCAACCACGGACACACCACAACAAAAACACCAGCATCACCAAGAACACCACCCGAACACCGTTGCTAAAACATATTCACGAAAACATACTGTAATCGCCGCCAAAAAATCCATCACTGACAAAACACAAGCAATGAAACGTCACTGCAACACTAGAATACCAGCGCTCCTTTAACTTGCTCATTTCCAAGTTTCTTGATTGAAGAAAAAAAACGTCAGAACGCACGCACGCGTTTGCAAGTGTTTGATCCAAATCTGCATCAAGACTCAAAACGTTCGTTTTTGCAGGTCTTGTATGAGATGTGAATACCCTAAAAATATGCGCGTGGAGTGAATCGAGCGCGTGTTGCAAAAGGGAGCGGGGTTTGACGAAATATTCACGTCGTTGTCCCGGGGACCTCTCCCCAAAACAACCCAAATACTAAAGCTGACGCTATCCAAAATCCAGCTGCTGGACGCAGTTCTTGTTGCGGAAATCTTTCTCAAACTGGTGACTCCATGTGACTCCCTCGTCTTGGGTTCGCGTACGCGGTGAACATTTGGAATCAATTCCAAAAATTTCCAAAATACGTATGACGAATTCGGGCCTCTAGGACTCTAGGATCCTCTGGGTGTTGTGAAACAGTCTGGTTGCCACAAATTGTCGGGCTGCACGTTGAGGGCAGGTCCTCCTTACATTCTTGTGTTGATGCTGACTAAAATGTGCAAGGGGCGACAATAATCAGCCACCCCATGTCACGCTAACCAGCATGTTTTGTGTGGCAAAAACGTGTCGTTTTACGAACATGTGCGCTCTTTTGCACAATGGTGACTCCAGTGGTTTGCTTCGGCGCTGGACTGACATTGCAAAACTGATCAAAATTAGGCATTCATTCTCGGAAACGTTGCAGGATTGGACCACGGACAATGACGATACATGGCATTTGTTGAATGAACATGTTGATTCACAATTGCAGCTGGAATTTTGTTTTTAGCCGTTTCTCAAAACTATCGACCCCCTGCTGCGTGTTTGTCTCAGGGGTATGTTTCGGGGGTATGTTTCGGGGTATGTTTCGGGGGTATGTTTCGGGGTATGTTTCGGGTATGTTTCGTGAGACATGTCAGAGATTTGGGGGGTATGTTTCGGGGTATGTTTCGTGGGTATGTTTCGGGGTATGTTTCGGGGGTATGTTTCGCACCAGTCGAACGTGCAAATGGGTATGTGTCGGGGGCTGGTGATAAAAAGAAATGTCAGTGGAATTCCTGAAACCTGCGCGATGCATGCGGTGAAAGGTTTCCAATCGGTATTCCCTGAAGCCAAGCATCGACAAAATGTTCCATGTGTTCCCGCAAAACACATTGACAAAATGTGCCTGGTGACCCTCAATCTTCCATGCATGGCCGTCAGCCTTTTCATTCCGTTTCTGCATTTCCGTTTTTGTTATTGTTCTTTCATTGTCAGGTTGGGTTGCGATCATGTCGTGCGCGGTTTTAAAGGCCGCTATTTGCGTGGGAAACTGCATGTGGCGACCAGCAGGACGTGGCTCACCACAAATCAACCAAGAAAAGATGTTCATAGATGTTCTATGAGGTCGACGTTCAGACTGGAATTACAAAGAATTGCAGGACGTCATTTCCTTGCAGGACGAACAAGAGTTAAATTGTAAATTCCAATGTTTTTCTCCTGCGTAAATGGCGCTGTCCCAACGCATGTCCCATGGCATGCCCCATGCGCGGAAGTAAAATCCAACGAAGGTTCGTGAAGTTCTGGAAGCTCTCATCGTATACATGCTGTCTGACATGAACATGCGTAAATGTTCGGCGTGTTCGGGGTTTGGTTGTATTCTTTGTCCTCATCCAACGAATGGTTCACCATCAAAATCGCCATCCCTCACATGTTGGCGGTAAAATTGTGATTTTCAAGGGCCGAGGCCGATTTGATTCTTTAGCAATGTAAAATGTGTTTCAATGTGGGTTGACGTTACGAAAAAGTGGTGCCAACCTTGACAGACACATGATTTTCTCAGACGGTGGCCATGTGCATAAGATTGATTTGTACCCAAACTCTTTGAGACTGCAGAATTTGATGAAGTATTTGTTTGTGGACGCGAGACGCAAATTGTCCGGCATGTTCACAGCAGTTATCTGCTGACTAAGCCCACTTGGCATGTTCTCTTTGTACCGCTCTCATCCGTCCCCAGCTTTTTCAACCAAAGTCTCAACTCCAAGCCAAAGCTAACAAGAGACCTGACTTACTCTATGCAAGTTTGCCAAGCACACTGAAACCAAGATGAAACGAGTCATGAAGGTTGAAAAATGTTGAAAACCCTTATAGCTGGATTGATTCTATGCTGTGCAGGTGCCCAAGCACACAGCACCCGGCACCCTGCCCTCTGTTTGAAGTCAGGCAAATCCTTCGAGACCACAGACCAAGCAACAACAGTCTGAGAGATATTCAGAAGTACTAAAGGATTTGTGGAATACCGTCTGTGATTTCCGCGGACTTTCCTGCACTAGAAAGTGGTAGAAACTCACATCAGATCTAGCAAGTTTGCCTTGGAAGCCCAGGAGTCAAAAGGCAACAAAGCTCAGGATCACCACTTTCCCTGACATCGGCTGTGTGCTCGACAGACTGCCCCTTTGTACAGCTTTGCGCCGGGAGAGCCTGGATGTCAGTCAAGACAAATAGAGAAATCCCTGCTGCACTTCAGATTGCATTCTTTTTCCTCCCATTTCTGTGCTACATAGCTGACACTGACTGCATTTGCATGTTGAGCATGACTTCACCTGCTCAATTTTTGTCAGAAATCCAACATCCACAATCTTAAGACAAACTGTGCCCACATGAATCATGCTACATCAAGACCGGCCGACCTGCCCCGTACTGCTGGGAGCAAAAGCCTGAGCGACAGAATCATACAGGACAACTGCAGAACGGAATTCTTCCAATCATGCGGCACTTTGCGCTAGACTCTGCTAGACCTAGAAACGCAAAACATGCAAAACATGTACAGTAATTTAAGCCCTCTGAGCTTACTCGCTGAACCAACTTGTACAGTTATGAAAGTCTGGGCTGTCTTCCCACCAAGTCACATCAAAATTGGGTGAAGATCCGAAATCCGCAAAATCCCTGGCAACCAAAGAGGGAATCTTGCGCATATCTGCTGGCAAAGAACAATTCAAGACAACAGTCAAACTTCAAACATGCACTCAAAGATTGTATAGATCAATTGTTTTAATCTACTCTCACCCCAAATCATGTTGGAAATGCTGATGCTTCTTTCATCTCATGACACACATGCATATGACTATGTATATACTGTATATGAATTTTAAGTATACATACATATATGGATATATGGAAAAATATACATTCAATATAGATCGTATGTATGTCGATTGCATCTTTAGTAATTCTCTTGCACAAACGGAGCCGGGCAGTCGGCGGCGATGAAACGCTTGGTCCTCTCGGAAAGATTGCATTTCCCCATGTTCCATGCTCTCACTGTCACTGCCCGAAAGCCCTGTTCCTAATGTGTAACATGTGCAAATACATGCACTACCAGTACATACATTACATGACTTTGTATCACACGACACAACACTACACAACACTACCCGACATTTCAGTACATTACATTACAGTACATTACATTACCTTACCTTACCTTACCTTACATTACAGTACATGCATACATACATGATTGCATTGCATTGCATTGCATCGCATTGCGCTACTTCATTCAAACATACAGAACCGTATACTACATTCCATTGCATTACATTACATTGCAATACATTACATTACAATACATTACAATACATTGCCTTACATACATAAGACATACATGCATACCACCTCCATATGTAGACTTAAAAATATACATGTGTGCCATGTTCTCCGCTTTCTCACACGGCCAATGACTTGTTGATCTCTGACAGCAAGAAAGCCATGACTTGTGCTCCTGCATTGGGCGTGTGATTCACGGCCTGTCAGGAATTGTCCAAGGGATTGAAAACATGGGAACCTGCAGAATCATATAGGTATTTCCTCATGTTGGGAATCATCATGCAGCATTGCACGGGAAATGAAGTGTGGTCAGTTCAAGCGCTGGCGTCACCTATCATGCGCCAGCCACAACATCGTCTTATATCGAAATTTCACATTGATTATTGTCCTCTTCTTAACATTTCTCATGCTGTGCGTTCTTCGCCATCCTCCACTCACTCCTTTTCTCCTCCTCCTCCTCCTCCTCCTTCTCCTCCTCCTTCTCCTCATTATCACCACCATGATCATCATCCTCATCCTCATCATCCTGATCATCCTCGTCATCATCATCCTGATCATCCTCGTCATCATCATCAAAATCATCATCCTCATCATATCATCATCCTCACCCTCATCCTCATCCTCATCCTCTTCCTCATCATCCTCATCCTCATCCTCATCCTCATCCTCATCATCATCATCATCATCATCATCATCATCATCATCATCGGTCAGCCTTCATCATAGTTATCAGGATCAGCAAGCAGGATGGGCATGCCTCTACCCACCTGTGTCTATGAGCTTGCTTCTGTTTTGGATGGGCATGCTGGTGTTGTGGGTTTCGACATGTCTTCCGCCCCGGGGTTTCGGCGTGCGTGTGTGCCATGCAAGTATCACATCGGGCCATACCAAATGCAATAGGGGCGGTGTAAAGGCAGCATGTTGGAAGCATATAGGCCGTATATAGCATATAGGCAGTATACCGTATCCAGGTGGTATGCAGCAATGTAGCATGTAAAATCACATAAGCATGTCGGTAGCATACAGCTGCGACATAGCTAGTATATCAAATTACGAAGGTAGAATATTCCCATAATTAGTGTGTAGATATGGGTAGCAGATATGCATAAAGCATACTATGCAAATAACATGAAAATAATAGCAAAACGTAGCAATAGTACCTAGAAATGACGTAGGTAGTATTAAAAAATTACACAATGTATTGGGATAATATGTACGTATAACGCGTGGGTTGTAAGGGCCTACAGGGTGGGCATGGCTCCTTGTGCAAGGTTCTTCAAGCACAGAAGTGTAGTATACTAATCATCTTCTTCTCCGCCTACCTCCTCATGGTGGATGTGATCATGATCGGTCTAATCCCGTCATTGCTTCTGTATCACGACATTGTCGCCATTTGAGGCAAAACAACTGTAGCGGCAAGAAAATAAACATGTGACTCAATGAGTTACTGTATGCATTTGTGTGCTCAATATGTTCTTATGGTGTCCATCGCTACCTGTCTTCATGGCGTGTCATTGTTGCAAGGCACCATGGTCTTCTGAAAGGTAACTATATGGCTGTCCTTGAAGTCTTGGCGGCAGTATGTTGTGGTAAGGTGGTGGCGATGTCACCCTAGGGGAATAGTGGTTTTGATATGTTTTGATGGGGTCTTCTCATGGTCATGGCAGCCTTCATGGTGGCTTTCATTGTGGTTGTCACTGTGTTGATGGCGGCCGTCCGATCTGAAGGCATCACTTGCTCCTACTGGTGGACCTTGCCTGCTGCGAGGGCATGCTGCTGAAATCTGCGAACGCTAAGAGATTGTCACCTTGACAAGAGAACACGAAGCGAATAAATGAAAATACAAAATGAATTAAATGAATGAATCAAATGAATAAATCAAATGAATGAATCAAATGAATAAATCAAATGAATGAATTAAATGAATAAATTGTTTGAAATTGTGTACTCTCCACGTCTCTCCAGCTTTTGAACTGCTCATGCACTGTCCCCACCTGCCATTGCCGCCGCTGGGGCGCTCTTCGCCCTAGACCTCAGTGTCGCAGAGAAATTGCGCACGAGATATCTGGGACTCCGCTGAGATGTGCACGGAGTGGACATGTCGAGTAAATCCACGGCTGGAGCAGAACTTGCATGATGCAAACCTTCGACAAAGCCAACAGGTTTGAAGCAAAAGGATGCAAAAGATTCTTTCAGTTACATGTTACATGTGTTCTATACATGTGTTACATGTGTTATATACATGTGTTATATAACATATGTTACATGTTACATATTACATGTGTTACATGTTACATATTACATGTGTTACATGTTATACATGTGTTACATGTGTTACATGTGTTACTTGTGTTGCAAATCTGTACTGTTGAGATCTGTCGAGTCAGTTGAGCCATTGATTTGGATCAATGAAACCAACGTTTCTTCAAATTTGTCCAAGTCTAGACCTCATACGGAGGCAACATTCTTCTCCTTGGAAAGTTTGGTTTGCTCGTAGGCCTCCACCAATAGTACCTCCAGCATCCAGCGAGAGCAAATCCTCCTGCAGACCTGAAACAAAGCAGTTAAATGAAAGTGATTTAAAAATTGCTCAAAGATGATAAGCTTTATAGGCCAAACTTAAGCAAACCACACCAATATCAAAACAGCATCTTGACAAAGTACAACCAGAATTAACGACAAATGAAAACCAAATGATAAACATAAACAATCAAAATTAGATTTCTCAAATAAGAAAACACGTCGCGTGTTCCTCTGAGATCTTGGCTTGGAGGCGCCTGGCAACACTTGAAAGCACGCGGAATGTACCAATACCAGTTCTTTGTTCAGGATCTTTCAGGAGTCACCAGGTTTTGGCGCGTTGAAAGTATCAGTTCATGTCTGCCAGCAGCTTCTGACAGCTTCTTCATGGTTCAGCTTGGCCCATCCGCAGTGCCTTTGCTGGCTTGGACCCATTGGATTTGGCAGGATATCCACCTTGACCCACAGTGATGGAGCACGACAAGCAAGAAGTACAACCACTTCCGCTTAAGAGTTTGATGATGGTTATCATGTTTATTGATTTATTGCATCAAAAAGTTGAAGTTGCAAATGCCTAGAAGTCAAAAATCACGGAACATGCCATGATTTCAGGGAAAATTGGACATCTATTGACAAAATAATGTGGACTGCAGCGACGGAACCTTCATGTTCTGCCAGTGCAAATCTCACATCGAACCTCAAATGAAACTGAACAGCGCAATTTCACATCTGTCAAAATGGACAGTGCACATCGGCAATGGACAGTGTACGCAAACCAGAGTTTGATGAGTTTTGTGCCAGGCCTTTTTGCACAAGAACATTTTTTACACAAGAACAAGCAAACGGTTGCAGAACAAACACTTCTCCTTCGAAGTCCCTTGGAAAAGGTGTGGCATTCAAAACACAAACGAGTGTTGTCTTCAGAAAATCCACATCCACAAGAAACCAAAAAAATCGTTGATTGGATACCTGCGCCAAAGATTCGGATCCAGCATTCATAAAGAGTATCATGACGACTTCAAGGTTTTTTGATCGACTAGAGAGTTTCAAGGAGAGTCTCAAAGAGACAGATGGCGCTTTTAGCAACTCAGTAAGAGAACAGTAGAAGGAGGGCAGAGAAGGGACAAAGGGGCAGAACACAAGAAAAGCGAGACTGTACGAGCTCATCAGAAAGGACACCCGGGGGCGAGTAAGACAGAAGCTTGAGTACTCATTACACATCACTACAGTCCACTCCTTGAAAACACCAGAGCGGTCTTAAGCATTGCAACATTGCGACCCAGAAGGGCAACGCCAGCAAAAACCCACCCGCACCAGAGCGCAAAGGTGCCGAAGGCAGCAGTCTTCTCTGCTTGTTAAAAATTACACTCAGGTTCTAGATGTAAACTTCTGGATCTGGCAGTGTCTTCGACCCAACATAGGACGGGATTCAAGGCTAAAATGATTGAATAGTCCAGAAACGTAGTCTCTACTAGAGTGCCAAATCTGAAACATTGCAATCTTCGTCAGCCTGGGTGTCCATGGCTCCGAAATGGGGTACAGTACAAACAAACAAGGTCCAAAGTCCAAAAATAAGTCAATTCCACAGGAGAACAGCTTTGCCCAGCATCAGCTCTACGGCCAAGAGTCCTAATCTACGCTGCCTTTCTTAGCCCACATATTCTCTACAGGTGGCATGTTTTACATTTTACTTGTTAGTTCTTGCCGTCGGTCTTCGTCGCGAAGCAACTCGTAGATAGTCGTCTTCTAACGAAGTGGCAGAATCAGGTTTTTCAGGCACCCGGCAAAGAAAGAAAATCTTACAGCTTGCAATAATTGAAGACAAATCTAACAGAGATTGCGAGAAAGTGAACAGTGAACTGATAGAAATCCAACAAACCAAACAAAGACCATGCGCCAGATTTCGCCAGTCCGTGTAGACGCTGGCCTTCTCACAAAAAAATCTAAGTTGAACCTTCAGATACGATGAAAAACTACAAATTCCAAGTCATCAACCGAACATCAATCTGAACTGCGAGTCCAGACCCGACAGAGTTGTCCTTGGGCTTTGCCTTGCCAACGCCAGGCTTCAACAAAACACAAACGCAAAGATACAAAAAGTATCGGCTTTGGGGCGCAGTTCCTGGAGCTGAGACTGTGGCTGGAGCGGAAGATGAAACACTAGCAGCTGTAGGTAGATTCTTCAGGTCCTGATCCAGAGAACCCTTCAGATCCCTTCAGAGAATTGAAGTGCAGAGAAACCCTGGAGCACTGTGGCACTTCTAATCCCTTCCAGAGTCACTTCCAGAGTCACTCCCTTGCTACGTCTTGGGATCCACGCCCACTCTTTCGGTGGCTCCTTTGAACTCCTAGCACCGAAATGCGCCAAAGATCTGCCACTGGATTAGTGCCACAGGGCAGGTCCTCGCTCCATAGATCCGCTCATGTTGCAGGATCTTTTCCCTGACACCGATGAGACACAGAAGTGACAACACACAAAGATATGAAATGAAAATAAAAAAATGTACCAAATTGATCCAAATTGGATACTCAGAATAGATGGTGTGAACAAGGATTGGGGCAGGAGAAATTTAGCTGTCCAGGCTCCATATTTGCCCATGTCCAGGCCTTACGGAGGCTGGCATTGCCCTCAGCGGTCGCTTCTGGTGTCCCGACTGATATTTATGTGCATACTGTCAGTACAGAACATACGTAGCTGCATATGGCAGATGATGATGCATTAGATTGCAGTATGGGGCTAGATTACGTTACACTAAGTACATTCGATTACATAGTATTAAAGTACAAACATTGGATTGGGGTCAGTGGATTTTAAAGATCAGATTGCACTACATTACACAATTTGCATTAAGTTGTATTACGTTAGGTTCCATGCACTAGATTGGATTGAGTGCATTGAATCAGATCCGATTTGATTAAATACGTCAAAACAAGAACATTACATTGCATTACATTGCATTACATTGCATTACATTGCATTACATTGCATTACATTGCATTAAACTGCATTACGTTGCATTACATTGCACTACATGGCATTACATGACGTTACATTGCATCACTATGAATTACATACAGCGAATACATGCATCAAATTCGGACAGATTCAGTTGCATTACATTGCAACGCGTTACGTTTACGTTATTCACCGAGCAGAAAGCTGGTGGAAATTTCCAAAAAGAAACCTATAGGAAGAGAGGGCCGGTTGAGATGATTGATGATGGTGATGCTGATGATGATGGTGATGTTGTTTTCTTTGATGTTATTCTCTGCTGTTTCCCTGTGTTTGTGCATTCTCCCGCGCTGGTGTTTTTATTTGCTGGCGTTTTTCTTTGGTGTTTCTTTTCTGGTGTTTCTTGTCTGGCGATGTTTCCCTCTAGTTTGTTTTTCTGCTTATGTTTTCTGTGCTGATGATTTAAGTGATGGTTCATTAATTGGTGGGTGTGTACATGACGAACGGTGAATGATAATTAGTGCCCATGATTGCAATTGGCTGATTGATTGATGGATTCGCTGAAATGTGCATTGACGCATCAAGAATCATTAATGTTGATTTATTCATGTGACTGATTGATTGATTGCTTGAAATTATGTGGTTGAAACTGACGGAGTGGCTCTGATTGAATGACTGCCTGAATGAATAATTGATTGTTTGATTGATTGAGTTATTGAATGATTGCTTGATTGATTGCTTGATTGGTTGAGATTGATTGGTTGGTTTCGCTTGATGGGTGTCTGATGAATTGGTTGAAACTGACTGGCTGGTTGAAATTGATTGATTGATTGACTGATTGATTGATTGGTTGGTTGGTTGGTCGGCTGGTTGCTGGACTTATTATTGAATGATTGATTGACTGGTCGGTTGATTGATTGATTGGTTGAAAGTGATTGATGGTGAATTTGGTTGGATGACTGTGAAGTTCATTGATGCATCGAACTTGAAGGGCTCGTTCATTGAACGACTAAGGTTGACTGATTGACATGAATTGGTCGATCCTTCAAACCGGTTTATGGATGCATTGATTGGTTGCCTAGCCGTTTCATTGATTGATGGATTGACTGCCTGATTGACTGACTGACTGACTGATTGACTGGTTGTTCGGTTGATTGGCTGATTGATTGGTTGATTGGTTGATTGCCTGATTGGCTGATTGGTTGGTTGGTTGGTTGGGCTAGTTGATTGAAATGGATTGGATGATTGGTTCAATGATTGATTGATTGGCTGATTGATTGGCTGGTTGGCTGATTGATGGGTCGACTGGTTGCTTGATTGACTGGATGATTGGTTGGCGGGTTGATTGGTTGATTGCCTCCATGGTTGGGTAATTGGTTGATGCGTTGAATGATTGATTGATTGATTGTTTGATTGATTGGTTGGTTGGTTGATTGATTGATTGATTGATTGATGGGTTGATTAATTGGTTGATTGATTGGCTGGTTGACTGGCTGATTGATTGGTTGATTGATTGATTGATTGGAAATGGTTCATTGAAATGGAATGGGATTGGCTGACCGGCCTTCATTGGTTGATTGTTTGATTGACTGGTTGGTGTCTTCATTGGTACAATAATTGGACGGTCGATTGAGAGAAACGAAATTAAGAGTAATTGACAGGTTGTCTGATTGATTGAACGGTTGAATGATTGGTTGATTCGCTTCAATTGATTGATTGGTTGATTGATTAATTGATTGGCTGGTTGATTGGTTGATTGGTTAATTGATTGGTGGACTGATTGATTGGTTGATTGATTGGTTGGTTGGGTGGGTGGCCGAAGCTGCTTGATTGAAAGCCATTGGTTGCTTGCTTGCTTGGTTGATTGATTGATTGACCGACTCTGATTGGTTCATTGACTGATTGATTGCTTGACTGATTGGTTGAATGGTCCAGTGTTTGTTTGACTGATTGATTGATTGATTGACTAATTGATTGGTCGGTTGATTGATTGATTGATTGACTGAGCGGCTATTTCGTTGATTCAGTGGTTGATTGATTGGTCACGAAAATTGAGGGATTGATTGTTTGATTTAAATTGGTTTTTTGTTTGGTCGATTGGTTAACTGACTGCTTGATTGAAACTGATTAATTTAAATTGAACGCTTGCTTGAAGTTGAGTGGTTCATTGATTGTTTTTTTTGCTTGGAATTCATTGGTTGCTTGATAAATTGATTGAGTGGTTGAATGATTGATTGATTGGTTGAGTGATTGGCTGATTGGTTGATACCTTGGTTAGCTGACTGATTGATTGATTGTTTGCTTGATGGACAGACTGGTTGACTGATTGATGCAGTGATTATTTGATTGATACAATGACCGACTCATTGGTTCATTGGTTGGTTGATTGGTTGATTGATTGGTTGATTGATTGTCTGATTGGTTGATTGTCTGATTGATTGATTGACTGCTTGGTTGCTTGATTGATAAACTGCTTGATTGATTGATCGGTTGATTGATTTATTGTTTGATTGATCGATTGGTTGATTGATTTACTGATTGATTGGTTGGTTGATTGGTTGTTTGGCTCCCTGATGACCTGATGATGATGGTGATGATGATGATGATGGGGATGACATTGATGACGGATGGTCAATGATGATTGATGAATGAAAATGAGGAGCGAATGACAAATTTTGACTGGTCAGTAACGCATGATGAAATGGCTGACGCACTTGGCCCAAATGAAAAAATTTTGGCTCTGCTTGCTTGTTCTTTTGGTCGCTACCGTAGCTACCCACTGCCGCATCGTTGGCACATGAGCAGCCCAGGCAACGACGACCAAAATGCGCCCGACATGATACCAGCGGCCTCTGTTCAAGCGCCTGACAAATTGTAAGGAGAAGACTGAAGCTTGCGTGATTTGTTTTGGGGTCTTATGTACTGCGTCAGTCAATAAGGTGTAAATACGGAAAATATAAAGCTATCGCGCGATAAATCTGGCGCGAAACTCTAATTCAAGACGCACGGCTTGCCTCTTTGTTGAAGCCATGGCGGCCATAGCAGTAGCCCCA
>VSDK01003688.1:0-15534 GCA_009767595.1 Symbiodinium kawagutii | reverse complement strand
ACTGTAGCTGCCATTGGTGTGATTGCCCTGGTAGCCGCTACCATGGTAGTCCATGTTGTAGTGGCCATAGCCGCCATAGCCATAGTTGCCATTGGTGCGATAGCCACTGCCATGGTAGTCCTTGTAGTTGCCATTGCGATTGGCGCGATAGCCGCCATGGTAATCCTGGTAGTCCTTGTAGTTGGCATCGTAGTCGTAGCCATCGTCATTGTCATGGGAGTGGTCATCATCATCAGCGTCATTTGGTGCGCTGGGAATTTCAAACAGGTTGGCGAAGGGAGCGGAGCCTTCCAATGGAGCTGGGACGCCTGGAGCGTCGGGGGAATCGAACAGGAATCCTGCTGGGTACCCTCCGCCCCTGCATTTGACTCTCCAAAAGCGTCTTGCCTCAAAGCAACGCCATCCGAGAACCTTGTCCATCATCTCTTCTCCTCATCATCTTTCATGCCGGAGAACTAGGAGAGCACAGCGCCTGCTAGGCATCATGGGTAAAGCCTGCTGCCCTTCTGACACGCCAACCATGCGCATTCCAAACTCAAGCGGTTCTGCAGCCAAGCTTTACGTTTGACACATTGCAAAAGCCAAAATATTTGACGCCCAAGCGCGTGGAAACAAGCGCTCGCTCACCGGACCCTGAAAAATTTGAAGGACAACCCTGAACATCTAAATCTGAAACCTGGTGGTTCTGCAAGAAAGCACCCAAAAGGCTGCCTTCCAGCATTGCCCCCAGAGCCTGCTGACTCCCCAAAGAAATTCGCTAACAATTTGGCCCGGCTTCTTCCTTGTTGAAAGGATCTGAAGTCAGCTCTCCAGCTGTTTTGGCACCGGGTTTTTCAACACGCCCCGCTGCCTCTATATGTTGGATCCCTGCCTTCTGATTGCCAGGCACTTCTCCTATTTGCTTTTTGGCTATTCACGCTGAAGCTGCCCGGCCAATTGGATTGCAAGTATTGCGGGGCTTCTTTGCCACGTTCTGCTCCGCTATCGCTACGACCGCCGGCCTGGTAACGCCTAACCAATCCATGAAGGCTGTTGCGCCGCGCCAAGCCTACAAAGCACGAGAACACTCTTGAGCGAAATCATAACACTCATTGATTGACAAGTTCTCACCATACCTCAGAGCCGCATCTTCCTGCAGGCGACGCCGGCTGCCAGCACGACAGACCAGGTGACACGCAACCAGGCCCGTTTGTCAGTTGCAGAAAGGATTTTCCATGGCAGCTGCATCTGAAAGTGCCAAGTTCCGAGCAGCCTGCTCTTTGCCTGAAGCACAAGCCCACACGCGCAACAGCTTCGCTCAACTCTGCGGCAGTCTGCACAACATCCGGGACCATTGCGCGATGGATCGCTGTGGGTGGCACCACGTGCTTCTGCTCATCCTTCGTCAGCAAGGTGTGGAACTCTTGCTCCAAGAGTTGAAATTGCTCACAGAGTTTGCTCAGGGGTACAGTGCAGATCCACTGGTCCAAGCTTTCGACTGGCGCAGGCGCTAGCTTCCTCATCGTCCTCATCATCGTCGTCGTCGTCGTCGTCGTCAGAATCATCATCATCATCATCATCATCATCATCATCATCATCATCATCACATTCTGTCCCTCTTGGTGCGTCGAAAGATATCGCCGCCAAACCGCGGTTTTTGATGGTTTTGACTTGGAAATGCGCTTGTTGCAACAGTGCCGTGCACCTTTTTCCACGTCCTGAGGTCCAACAATACTGCGGTTTTTGGCCGTACACTTCTTGCTGACCTGATTTTCCAAAAGTGGGAACATTTTTTTTGTTTACGGTTTTGACTTGCAAATGCAGGGGTGTGCAACTTTTGCTGATCACTTTCCCAAATGATCTCACCACCTGCCCGCTTGACCAGCCGACGTACCTTTTCCACCATTCCAGAGCACAAAACTATTGAAAAACACTGCATGTCGCGTGATTCCTATCAGTTTCCCACACACATCTTTGATCTTCTTTGTGATCTGATGACAGACTTACTGCTTCAACTTTCCACAAGTCGGGCGTTTGACTTCCAAACATCCTTCGATTACATGATGCTATGTTACATACATGGACAACCGCATATATATATATATAGATAACAGGTATTGCATCACAAAACATCATATGATGTAAATGAACATACACATGAAAACGAGTTTATTCCTTACATTAAATTACTTTTGGTTCCGCTAGATGACATTGCAAATGCAAACGTGACATACAGTGCAAAATGGCATGCATTACATAGACTAGTTACATGGTATACATTGCATACGCTGCATACCTTACATCACGTGCCAACTCTCAGCATCGCACTGGACATACTCATCGTATTCAGCCTTCCCAATGTCTCTGCAAGCCTGCTACCGAAACTGCTCGCAAGCCAAGCATGGCCAAACATCCAACGGACCCCAACAACGATTCAAGTTTCACTTGTGTTTTGTTCACATTCATTCATTTTATCTTTGTGCGTTTTATGCATACATATATACATATATACATATACACACAGATTAATATGTTTCATGTGTTTCATTCAATGCTTTTATTCAGTTTTCCCGGTGGCCAAGCTTGCCTGGAGTATCCGCTGGGCAGATGGCCGGTCCTGCCCAGCTGAAGTAGGTTCAGTGCCGACACTCACAGCTGCTGTCAGCTTCTCTCCCACAAGTCTTGATTTTATCAGCATGTTGATTTCTGTGCAAATTTTTCAATGTCAATACTGCATCAATCATAACATAACTTGTCACGCATAATTTGGATTGATTTGTGAATACTGGATTGATTTGCTGGGTCAATACTGAACACAGTGGTTGAGTCTGGCACCTTTGGATCAGGCGCAAGTAACCAATGTATCAATGCGCAAAGTTTGCCACTCCTTCGGAAGGACAGAAATAAAAGCGACAAAAGGAAAGCAAACATGAAGAAAGTCAAAAATGAATAGCAATTCAATGGCAAATGAAGGTACAGTAATGGAAGGCGAATGAAGGTAGCTCTTCTTCAGTTATCTCAGCCAATTCTGAGTCATGATTCAATGCAAAGACGTGTCTTGGCACTAGCTACTTCCCATACGGGGTTCTGCGGGCGTTCAGAATCTCAAAAAAGTATCTGGAATTGATTGAACTGCAAAACGACAGAGAACTTTGAGGCCATCGGACTAGGCATCAGAGTCTGAGTCAATTGAGCAACATCAGCAGCATTCTTGACCAGCTTGTTTTTTTCGCCCTCCGTACATGATGTGCTCAACATGTGCCACCACTTGCCGCCCGTTCCATCCCAACCTTGCCATTGGATGGTCAGATGGAATGAAGTACTTGGCATTGAAAATTGCCATAGCTGTCGCATTGTCCTACACTGCAAAGGATATTTGCCATAGCTGTCGCATTGCCAGGATCCATCAAAAGGAACAGGGTCAAAAACAAGAGTCCCTGCTTCTGCATGACGAATCAATTGGGATTGTCTTTCCCAAAGGTGCCAAATGCGGCGATGATCATAAGTCACAAGGCCGCATACACAGCAAGCTACAGCAGTACTTCCATGAAAGTGTGCATATATGGTCTCGTGTTCCGTGTTGGTACCCCCCCACCTATGGTATGCCCCCCCCCCTCTCCCCCCGAATCCAAATTCCATGCTATTTGCAGCATTTTGGAGCTTCACCCTCGTATTTGGACGCTATTTGCAGCATTTTGGAGCCTCACCCTCGTGTCTGGACGCTATTTACAATATGTTGGCGCCTTACTCTTGCATTTCCATGCTATTTGCAGCATTTTGGTGTTTTAGCCTCCCATTTACACGCTATTTGCAGCACTTCGGACCTATGCGTACTGCGTAGACACCTATATAGTACTTGCATACTGCTTGCATATTACTAATATACCACCTATATAATGTTATGTTATGTCATGTTATGTTATATCATATTCTATTACACTATATCATATCATATAATATCGTATCATATCATATCATATTAGATCATGTTACATCGATAGCATGCTATTATATTGCATTATGTTATGTATATCTTACTTACTATATCATATAACATTAAAGTAAATTCCATTATATCAAATCATGCTATACATTATCACATCAGATTACATTATATTATAATGCATTATATCATACCCAGTATCATATCATATCATATCATATCATATAATATCATATTTTGTCACATCATATTGTATCATATCATGTTATATTGTATTACATCATATGTATGACAAGTTCTGTACATATGTTTAATGAACATATGCTATCAATTTCTATAACACTATATAGCATATACATCTGTATATCTATATATATATACATCATCATATATGTGCAGTACTATTGCCAACAAAACACTAGACCTACTGTGCCATTCAAGTGATTTGGAGCAAAATCAAGGAACAAAATGAGAATGAATGAAGTGAAGCGAAGCTATCTAAAGTCAGGTGAAGCCATCTTGAATGTAAGCAATACAACTTGTTGACTCGCCTGGAATGGATGTCGATAAAAAGCCAATGTGAAAAGAATGCATCCCAACCTCAAATCAGCTGCTCTGGTGGCAAAAAAGGAGCATTTTCTGCTCCATGTGTCACTGTAGATCCAAGGAACATCCATATATCGACCCGCTCGGAAATCGTATATCCCTGCAAAGAACTGCTTTCAGCGCATCAGAAGTCTCTCAACTTGGGCCATCTCAGAGCATCAATTTCTAAAGCGTATGCAGAAATGCAATGAAATGCAGAAATGGAGATATTGCCAGGGATTGCGCAGCTGGAGGTCTTGCCGCCTTTCGCCCATTGAGCTGAACATCCGCCATCTCGGGAGGCCTCAATGCCAGGAATGCTCCGGTACCTTTTCTTTCTTGGCTAAAGCAGAATGCAAAGCCATAGATATTGACATAGTTTTCTCTCTACAAATGTCTATAGATTGTTCTGAATGCCAAGTGTTGGGATATGTTCGGTACTTGCATGATGTGAGGTTATCTCATGAAATCTCGAACCAATGGAGGACTTGATCGAAGTCAAACTCTGGTGGCGTCGATCCTGTAGAGCATCGTCACCGTCTTGTCAATTTCATCCTCCAGCATCGCAGGCTAAGCTAGAGCACCGGAGCTGCACCGACAAAGAAAAATGAGATTGGAATGAATGAACATGTAAAAATATGTAAAATGGAAGTGATGTATGTTTAACATAAAGATGGCGACAAGTGAGTAAAAATGTCAAGTGACGGGAAACTGCCTGACAGAAGTAGAAAATGCTGACCGCTGTTCAACAATTTGGCATCCGAGGATTGAGACGGAGGGATGATTTAATCAGTGGGTTTGATGCCAGAAATGCCGGTCTGAAAGACAACTGTTGAAAAAAACTTTACCCGTGGGATCCCTTCCTATCTTCTTCCTGTCGACTGCTATCGTCTTCTATCGTCTTCCTATCGTCTTCCTATCGTCTTCCTATCATCTTCCGTCTTCTCTGCTTGAAAATCTTGCGACTCTTGCGTCCTGCAATCGTTGAAGCTGTGGGCGGGGCAACTCTGCTGCAAAGCAATCTGTGCCTTAGCAACTCTGCCCACTCAATGTAACTCTACACAGCTCTACATGCAATGCAGCTGCTATTCATTGATTCCATGTTTATTCAATGCGTCTGATCATTTCATGCTTAGATTCCATAGCTCTAATTATTGATATCATTCCATACTGATCTTCCATGTTTTTTATTATCCTAGATTTCCGCCAAAAGGTTTCCATGTATGTGACTCGCCAAAGCAAAGAACTAAAAGAACTCGGTGGTATAGCAGTTGATGCAATTTGGGTCTTCCAGAATGGCCGATCTGAAGGGACAGTCTTTGGCCAAGAAACTGCAAGAACCAAAATCACAAAGCTTCCAATAACCATCACTGCCCTGAAGTCGCGGCATCTCGGGCAAACGGACACAGGGAACGGCATGGAACGGCTTATTGCATCAGAGGGTTTCAAATGTTTCAGCTGATCATAGCTGATCTACTACCTTAGAGACCCAGACTTCTGCAACCCCAATGGTGCTCCACAAATATGAGGATGACTCTGCTACTACTCACGAAGCAGTTTCCCAAACATCTGCAAACGCCTTGAGGATATTCTCCACTTTCAAGTCGCGGTGCTGGATTGGTGGCCTTGAATGACAGGGAATGATAGAGACTATCAGGGATTCATGGTTAAGAATTCAGATGTCTTGCAAATGTCCTCACCATCCTTCACCAACCCCTGAGCTGTTGAGCTTTTGCGCATGCAAGTGCCTTACCTCAGAAAGACTCAAAGGAAGGCTGTGGGTCTCTGCTCCGCGCTTCTTGATTTCATGGAGAGCAGAAATCTTGACAGAATGAAAATCCAGTAAAGCGTTAAACAAGATGCAAATTGATGCAAATAGGATGAGATAGGCTAAGGAGGGCTAAGGAGGGTGTATTTTCCTTGGACCTCAATCTGCACCAGGCTTAGGCCGGAACAGCTTCTGTTATCTGCACAAACGGTTCCATCATCTCCTTTGGTGACAATTTCCCACCTTTGGAGTCCTCGGCAAGGACAGTGTGTGGCATGGCATGGTGATGTGCCGCTGTGGTCTCCTGGAAGTCAAGTAAATGGCCATGGCAAAGCTCCAGGAGCACCTTCACGGTGCCTCCACCTGCGAAGTGCTGCTAGGGATGCAAAGTGTTACAGCGCGCAGCTCCACAGAGCTCCTCGCCTGCACTTTTCTGTATCGAGTGCCCAAAGCATCGGATAATATTGTTGTGTGCAGGAAGCTCGCTCAAGATCTGCAAGGGAAAGATTGGCAGGGTCCGTGACAGAATGAAATTCCACCACCACAACAACAAAACGATACTGGAGCCTTATCCGAATTGATTTACAATTGCCGGACACGTGTGCTGCTGGAAGACATTGCAAAGGAAGTCATGAAGGATCCCGCAAAGGAACAAATGAAGCATGGATTTTGCCATGATAACATCCTGGAGAGATCTGATGTCTGTACCTAGCAGAAAGCTGCCTTGCCATTTTGATCCTCGCTCGTTTTTGCTCGTCTTCAATCTATTCGTCCGCTCTGACCAGGAACCAATGACGCTGGATCTGATTAGACTTCGCCGCCAAAGTCTCGGAGCAAGGTACCCTAACAGTGCAATTCAGTGGTTGGTTTCCATGGAGCTGAAAGCTACCAGATCTCAAGTTCCAAACACTTTAGCGCAGTGAAACTGCAGAGACACTACATCGAAATACGAACAAATCGGTCAAATCCGTGAACATCCGAGAAAGTTAATCACGGAGGTGCTAAGCTACTCAGCTACTCCTAAGTGACAACATAATGCAATCAATTCCATGTTTGGGCCTACTGAAATGCAATCGTGATGCTCTGAACAAGGACAAAAAGTCCTGATCTGTGTCTATATCTGCCTTTTTCTCGTGTCAACATCAACCCGTACAGGACAAAATACCTCGGGATCCAAATCTGAGTTTTCCGGCCTAGCCTTGCCACAATCTGAGATTTTAATCATCACGTTTTCCGAGTCATTACTACGCAAAACAATTTCTGCAAAGGCTTGGAGATACAATGTGCCTCTTGAAGTTTGCTGCTTGCCTGTGGAAAGTTTTCATTTTGATCAGTGAACAATACCACACAGTACGTGTGTAGGCTTTGGGTGGCTTGGGTGTCGGTGAAAAGGTGGTTTCTCCATGGTTCTCTTTCTCTCCTGCTGTGCACTCTTTGACACTCTTTACACCGAGAGGAGCACTTTGGAATGCCCAAGGTCAGAGTTGAAGCGCAAGGGGCAGCCAGCACCACCTGATGGGGCGCACATTTTTGTGAACGCAACATTGATTCAAACAATATGTATGTATATATATATAGATATGTAAAAATAACAAAAGGACAAACAACACCAAATTCGATATAAGATGACATAAGTGAAAACAAGAACAAAGTTAGTGCATATGAGTTCTGCAGTGCATCGCAGGAACTACTGAACAAACACGACCGACCTTCGCTTCAAGAAGGTCTCATCTCCAGCCCAGTTTGGCCTTGAAACTCACGCAAAACATGGCGCTGTGATGTGCTGTGTGGCAAGACATATACTGATATTGTTTGTACTGATGTGTATGTGTAAATATAATATAAATATATATATATACATTCAGCATATGGATGCATATGGCCTGTGAGCGTCTATAAGACGAAATGATACACGGGGGCAGTTCTCAAAACATGCCTAGACTGGCTCTCTTCTACAATCTCCCTGAAGGAACAACTCAACGCTCGCTCATTTCTGCGCAAGCGGTTTTACAATTCGTGCATTTGAATCGATCTCAATCTCCCTTTCATGCCACAGAAACGGCACACTCGGCTTGATCACCGCCACAGAATGAGCAGTTGTTGAATAATAACAATATATATATATATATAGAGATTATAGATGATAGATAGATTGATTTTATATATAAATATATATGTGTTCATATACATATGCATATGGTTTTTAAGTGAGAGCTCTCAAGACTGCTAGTTGCGGTCATCAAGGCAAGCTTGAGACGCTTAAAACGCCTGATGAGCTTTGCTTGTCAGACGAGGCTGGAAGGCCAAGCGCGTGCAGGTGGCAGGGACGCGAGTCTCAATTTTAAAAGGCACAAGAAACCACAAGTGACCAGGTGGGCAAGTACACGAGAAACCATTAGTGCACACGATGAAAATACATCAAACATCTGCCTTCTAGGTGATGATTTTGTGGTATGGTTGCTGACCACCATGATTTTGCTCAAATGCAATGCCCAAAAGCTGCGACATTGACGATCCGAGGAAAATCGTCAAAGCCACAGGCATCGGTCATCTTACAATTTCACCTGAGGTCATGTCGGGGCTTGAAACCCCTAGGTGTAGCCTCGTTCAAAGACGTTCTGCTTCTGCATGTTTCTCGTCACCTGACAGACTTCAACATCTTCAACTCTTTGGTCTCGAAGGCCCAAGCCCTTTCCAAGACTGTGCAAAATTGTTTTGAGACGTTTCAAACATTTTTAAGCAACTCTGAATGCATCATTTCGAATCTCTTCCCATAGTGCGTCATAATCTCCAAGACTTTCTCCTTCCTAAAATCTGAAGATTCTCCTTCTCCCTTTAGGAAGGAGCCAAAGTCAGGACTTGACTTCTTCCTTTCTCTTCCTTTCAGAATTCGTCTTCTTCGCCAAGTCACGGACTTCTTCTTCCTTCAACTCCTCTGCCTTCAGAGGTGCGATGCCCAAGTCCAAAGTCATGTCCACAAACCTCGGCGAAGAAAAATGAATCCCCGGTTTGGGAAGGATCGTTGTGAAAGTTATGGCCGGAGGGTGCAAATGTGCAAAGCATGTGGAAAGATCATGAAAAATCAAAATGAATTTGAATAATATCATGTCAATGCTGTGCAATTGGGTTGGCGTGTGGATTGTTTTTATAAAAATTTGAGCAGGAAAATTCCGGCCATTTGCATTGTGGCATTCTCAGCAAAGCGACTCTTCGAAGGAGATGGTGCCGTTGGCATCAGTGTCGAACTTGTCAAAGAATGCCTTCATGGCGTCTTCATCCACCGCCTCAGGCTGACACGTCACTTGTCAGTGCAAAGAATTCCCAGCTGCGCGACAAAGCATTGAGGAGCTGGGTTTCATATGGTTTCATTCAGCCGGAAACAAGAACGACCACTGCACAGCAGGACCACTAACCACTCTGCACCTGGTACCTCTTTCGAAGCTTCTTTGATGGAGCTGCCACAACCTCACACAGCAGTGTTGCACAGGAAACTTCAAAGCGCTGTGGGAAAACATGGAAATGGCTGAAATGGCACATTCATTTTGTCCAAGGAAGTTTGGAATTCAAACGTCCAACTTTTGGAGAGTTGAAGCAGTCAGTTCGTGAGCAGATAAGAAACAAGATCAAAGATGTGTGTGTATCTGAATGATAGGAAGTGCGCAAAATGCTATGTTTTTCAAGATTTTGTGCTCCCGAATGCTCAACAAGCAAGGTAGGCTCTTCAAGCGGGCAGGGCTGTGGCGAAACGGACATTTGCAAGTCAAAATCTTTGAAAAAACTAGCGCGGCACTGCAGCGAAAGCACATTTGCAGGTCAAAATCGCAAAAAATCAAATCGAATCAAATGAAAATCAAATAAAATGAAAATAAAATCAAAATCAAATCAAATCAAATTGTAATCAAATCCATATCAAATCAATATCAAATCAATATCAAATCAATATCCAATCAATATCAAATCAATATCAAATCAATCAATCAATCAATCAGTGAATCAACCATTCATCAATCATCATCAAAGTAACCAGCGAGAAAAGCAGCAGAGAAGAAACGACAGCAGAGAAAGAACACTAAAAGAGAAAGAACACTAGCAGAGAAAAACACCAGAAAGAAACGTCAGCAAAGAAAAAACACCACAGACCAAAAAATCAGAGAAAAAACACCAGAGGAAAACATCAGCAGAGAAGAAAAGAGAATAACACCATCAGAGAGAAAACACAAGCTCAGAAAAAGCAAAAGCAGAAAAAAAACACCAGCAAATGGGGGAAAAAAAGAACAGAGAAAAAATCTCAGCCAACCCTCTCTTCCTATAGGATACCACTTCTGGAAACGTCCACCACCGCCTCCTGTGGTCCATATGTACGTTATTCTATGAAACTTTGAGATAAGATCTGGACTCTGCTCTGTCTAGCCCATGTCTACCACCCAGAAACACTGAAACCAGGGGTTGCAGGGTGTTATCACCATCCTTGTTTGAATAATTCATCCACATGTGCCTGTAGTACGGCTACTGCTAGGAGTGAGGCAGTGGCGGCGACAAAGCCTACAGAACAGTATGCAACATCTGCTATGTGTGCACTGTAAGCAGATGTAGAAGACTCTGACGCCATCTTGATGGTGACAGCAACAACGACAGCAGCAAAGTTGGTATCTGCTGTTGCGGATATGACGGTTATGGTAGTGCTACTGCTGGAGTGAACTTTCAGTGTTTGAAACATACATATGTGTGTTTTCCCCAATGTGCTCTTGGTCGCTGTGCCCTTCATCGCTTGGTCGTCTCAGTCTTCTGTTCATAACGTCATTCCTCCTGCTGATGTTGCTTTTGCGTCACTCGTGCTACCGTTGTTGCTCAAATGCACTTTCCTAGGGCTTCAGGATGATTGTACAAAAGTATAATGTGTATAATATGTGCGTGTGTGTTATTGTTTTTGCTCTGTACGTGTTTGTGCTGTTGCCAGTATTGTTGTTGTTGCTAACATGGTTTGGTTATGCTTATGCCCTCGTCAATACATGAAGGACTCGCTCACAAGTCTGTGTGTGTGCAAAATGTCAACATGTCTCTCGCACTCCTTTGTCTACGATGATGTCAAACTGATGGGTCGAGTCTCTATAAGAATCATATACACATACAGGCAGCAACCATTGGCAATCCAGCTTGAGTAAACAGAAATAGCAGCAGACCAACAAGACCAACAGCTGCCAACCAACAAAGTTGCCGCCGTTTGTTGCTGTTGCATCCTTCACTGCAGTTGCTGCCCTTGTTTCTTGCTGTTGATGTTGTTGTCGCCGTCGGGTTTTTTTGCATCTGTTCTTTCGAGGTATTTTCTCTTCTGGGTGCTGTTGATGTCCATATTCATGGCACGTAGCACCTTCGCCTTGAGACATGTCGAGCCAAGGGCCCCCCACCTGCTCTCCAGTGAAAATCTCAGCGGGTCCTTCCTTGGCCATGCGAGCCTCGAGGTTCTTTGCCACCCACTCCTGCGGCGCTCTCGAAGTCTCCGTTTCTTTGGGCAAAGGGATTCAGAAAAATTCAGAAATTGATTCAGCAGGTAGTTCTCCGTCTGTTTCATTCTCACATGCTCTCACATCTCACTTAAACCTCATGATTCTCCATAGAAACATCCACCTGGAAACACAAACTGAGGGAAACTTGTATCTCGATACATTCCTCGTTCTCTTAATTTGTAAGCTCTTAATGTTACAAATTCTTGCTTTATTCACAAACTCTTTCCTCATTCTTTCAACTAATTTCTTATTTTTTGTTTTTGCAAACTTTTCGGCGCTCCACAAACTTCTCGGTCGTGAGGCCGTTGGGACCCATCAGATCACGGGTGCCGTTGCCAGTGCGGAAGGCTTCGTACACAGCCTCCCGGCAGCTGAGGGTGAACCTCAGCAGCTTTCCCATGAAAAAGTTCTCAAAAGTTTTCATTGTCTGCCTTTCCAATCCTTTCCAATCCTTTCCAATCCTTTCCAATCCTTTCCAATCCTTTCCAATCCTTTCCAATCCTTTCCAATCCTTTCCAATCCTTTCCAATCCTTTCCAATCCTTTCCAATCCTTTCCAATCCTTTCCTATCCTTTCCTATCCTTTCCAATCCTTTCCTATCCTTTCCAATCCTTTCCAATCCTTTCCTATCCTTTCCTATCCTTTCCTAGCCTTTCCTATCCTTTTCTCCTTTTTCTTTCTCAAAGGTTTTCTGTCTCTGCTATTTTTCAGCGTAAGGTATCACTGCAATACAGGGAAATGGAAGAACGAACTTAGTGGATAGTACCGACTCTACTTGAGGGTCTATGATTCATGGATAATTTTAAGCTGGATGACTTTGGTGCGTATGATTTGTGTGATGTATGAAGATGTGCTGCAGGATTTATGGAGGACGATAAAGATAAACGGACGGCACGTGCAGGATTTATGGATGAGTGGCGGACATAAATATAAAGGTGTGTGTGTGTGTGTGTTTGGATGACTTATGCATGGTTCGTGGATATCTGATGTCGGACTGATGGATGATTCATGAAGGGGCTGTCGATGACTTCTGGATGCGTTACACAAGATTCACGGATAAATTATATATGTTAGGATGTCCTGGGTCTACAGACAACGTAGACAAATGCTGGATGGCAGCTTCTCCAAGAGTTACGGGTGACCCATTAAAGGCTTGCGGATGACTCATGGATACATGGTGCAGGATTCATTGATGATCTATGGATGTATTGTAGCACACGTCAACACTTCATGGATAGTTCAGACAGGGCTGGGGATGACTATATAGTGCAAAGCTGATGAATGACTGATGAAGGGCTTGTTGATGATTTCTGGAATATACATCGTATGTATACATATATCACAATATACAATACGCACCGATAAGAATATATATATAGACACAATGTAATATATCTTATATCATGTATAATCATATGTACACATATTTCATGCAGGATCGATGATTGACTTCTGCACTTTTCATGAAAATCTGTTTTCAAAATTTCTAGGATGCCTGGTGCATGCCTTCAGCTCTTCAAAATGTTGGAAACCGAGGAACTTGGTTACGTCCGCCTGGCATTCTGGGTGAAGTGCCTGCGGAGCGTTGATGAAGATCACATGTTGAAGATTCAGTTTTCCCAGACCTGTCACATCTCAAAAGAATGCATCACACATCAAGGATACTACGGTGACACATCAGCCCAGTGACAGCGGCGTGGTCCATGGCGCCCAACCTTGGTGGACACAAGACGTGCCATGACCCAAATCATAAGTTGCCCAACAGTTGCTCTGAAGAAGTTGTCCATTCAAACCACTAGCAGTTTTAGCAGTTGTTCAGTGGCATTTTCGATTTGCAAATGACCAATCTCCAAAGCTCACCTGACCCACCTGCTATCTCCTGCTAAAATAAGCTGCTAGCTGCGACTCTTTTGAGACATGGTGCAGTGCCACAACCATGCCCAAGGGATTCATAGAAGTCTCCTGGAACAAAAACGGGGGAAAGTACATCCCCTCGCAGCAAATGCCACACATCCAGGACTGTCATCTCAAAACAAGAGGGGCTCAGCGTGCTTGAGGGGATTGTTATGGAGTACAGTGTTTGCTTGTGGAGTCAACAGCTTCACTGAGTTGTGAAATGCAGTGGATGACCTCTGCCCAGTCCTCACCACGAAGATGCATGTGCCAAAGGTCTGCTACCTTACAGAAAAGAAATGTGTCCAAGGGCATGTCAGAGCGCCCATGAACGAGTGGCTTGGAGTGTCTTGGAGTATCTTGGAGTGTCTTGGAGTGTCTTGGAGTGTCTCGTGTTCAACTCCAATGCTATCATTCCAATGATCAAGCGTACTAGGCTAAGGTCTTCAAAGCCCAGTTCTTCAAAGTTGACACGACGTACGACGTACAGTTCAAACTCCTGCCCATCTCATTGCTGTCCAGTCACAGTTCCGTGGGAAGCTTCAAACTCTTTGATGAGGGAGCCATCCTCGCTCTTGCCCACAAGATTCCTGGGCAAGATGAAACCACCCCAGTAGCTCTCATTGCTGTGCTTTGGGGCTGACCGTTCTGTTCTATCGACTCTTCCTTTTATGTACAGAATAGATATTTTACACTATTTTATATGCATTATTGTTATGAAATGCATAAATATATATATATACTTATATATATATAAATACTTATATATATATATACATATAAACATATTCATTCTATGCATATTATGCTTGCAGGATGTAACATCTGCTGTCCGATTCTCATAAGGTGGTATCCATCTGCACATGTCACAAAGATTGCATGCATTACTCAACACCTCCGAGCGCTTGTGCTGCGCCAGTGTCAAACTTGCAGGATCTTCTCACTTTAAGCCCCATGCTGCGTCTACTGAGGTAGCATTCTCATGTTCTTCCTGTAAGCACCTTTAAGGAAACCTTATGAAGCCTACACAAGCTTACCAATATACTCTGGCAAAAAACAAATTGCAATAACTGACCAATGTCAACTTTGTAAACTGTGCAGGTGCAAAAGGCTCAAAGTATCTCCAAGTGGCGAAGTAATGAAACCCGGGCTGCGGTGCACCTGCAATCGCTTCAACTTAAACAGAAAGGGAATACTTTCTCTCAATCAATGTGAGCATTCTTCCTTTTTTCTTTCCTTTCTTTCTTCCTTCTGTTTGAAGTGAGAAACTTGCCTTTCTGCATCTCTTTCATCACTTTCTCCATTCTTTCTTTTCATCTCTTTCTATACTCTTTTCCTCATTTGTTCTGTTCATCTCTTTTCTCCATGTTTGCCGTGACTTCAAAAGTTTGCCAGTTGAGAAGCATTGCGAACCAATGGCTTAACGGCGAACAATGACGAAATGTCTACATTGGTGTCCCTTCAGTCGCCTGTGCCACCTCATCAGTCAACATATCACCATCGTAGTTGTGGCAGGCCATCCCAAAGCCTCCACCGGTCCTGTTTGGTGGAGGAATGTGGAGGAACCATGCTGCATCAATGCACCAAAAAGACTCCAGAAAAAGGTCTGAGCCAATTCTTTCATACTTTTTGCAAATGTTCATATCCAGATCCAGTGCATCGTTTCAATCACCCGGGTTGTTTTGCATCAGCAAAGAACTGCATCAAATTCAGTCCAGCGGATGATCTGCATTGTGGCGGCATCCTTGGGTGCACAAAATGCAAAAGTCCAGGTTGCAAAAGGAAGCCTTTTCCGAAATGTGGAAAGCCATGGAAAGTGCGAGTGGATATTTCCCTAAGGATGTCCACTGTAGTCCTCAATG
>VSDK01003684.1:955-113530 GCA_009767595.1 Symbiodinium kawagutii | reverse complement strand
GAGCGGAGCACGGCCTTGGAACCGTACCCAGGTGGGGGAACGGTATCAGCAGGCCCTGTCCCTGGCCGTGGCTCGCAGCACTAAAGCCTCCAAAGCTGCCCGGCTGCGGACCTGGGACGCCACAGTCGATACCCTGGTTCGACAAGAAGCTCTCCCTCACCAAGCAGACATCCGCCGCGTGACACCGGACAAGGCACGCAAAACCGTGGCCCTGCTGAAAGCAAGGGGCTACAGGTCGGCCGAGCTGTACTTGAGTGCGGCCATGGGACGACACAAAGAGCTCTACCCCGTGGACGGCCCCCTGGAGCTGGCAGGAAAGGAGGCCACCAGGATCGCCAAAAGAGGGCGAGGGCCGCCGCAGGGAAAGCATCCCGTCCCCTTCCCGCAGCTGGACGACCCGCTGCAGGAAGCCGTGTCCACCGGAGTGTGGTATTTGCTCCGAGTGTCAGAGCTGTGCGCCTTGAACCTGGAGGACATCCGGAGGCGACGCATCCAAGACGGATGGCAGGTCGCCTTGTACATCCGCTCCTCCAAAACAGACATGGAAGGGGCAGGAGCCCTTGTGGCACGCAATTGCGTGTGCGGAGAGACCGGACCATTAACGTGTGCCCGGTCCACACGCTCTGGAACCACCTCTGCCTCCGCATATCCGCCCTCCGGGACCTTGGGCTGGTGCGAGGAGAAGCGCCCCTCTTCGTAGACGAAGAGGGAAGGCGCCTGTCCCCCGCCCTGGTGCAAAAGGCAATAGAAGACATTGCCAGCAGGGTTGGAGAGCCGTTGGAAACAGGAGGAAGGCAGAGGTTTGGCACCCACTCGATGAGAGTGGCCGGGGGGATCCTAGCCTTTCAGGCTGGGGTGGGTGAAGAGACGGTGAGAGCACTAGGCAGGTGGGAGTCCACCAAGGCCATGCTCGGCTATTTCCGAGGGACGCCGCTGGTAAGAGCAGCGGGGGCCACGAAGGCCATGGCAGACGCCATTCCCCTCACGGAAGAAGGCACCGTCCTCCCCACGAACTTCCAGGAATTGTGGAAGGAGGTTAAAGCTCGCCAGGGAAGTCCGGCGAAACCTCGGGACGCAAACCCTGAGGAAGTCCTGACGATCCGACACGGGATCACGGGACTGTTACACCTTCCAGGAAACGTTGCGGGCCCTCCGGAAGCGTGGACCGCCAGGTGTGGCTGGAAGTGGGCCAAAACCGGAGTGGCCGGTTCCTTCAAGGCGAGTCGCGAAGAGCGCTGCGGCCGCTGCTTTGGACTACATCGTTGAGGAGGTCCGGGCGCGGCTGTTCGCCAAGAAGGGTGAATTAAGCGACCCGGCTTAAAGATAAGCTGTGAACTAAGGGGGAAGGAAGCTTAAGGTGAGCTTCTTTCTGGGAGGTTACCCCCAAAACGCGAAGTGCGTTTAAGTGGTGGTGATCCCCCCCGGGGACTTGGACAATGGTTCAAGTTTGAAAAGGGCCCACCTAAGAGTAAGGGGCTGATGAGCTCCCGTTAAGAACGACCCCGCTGGGTCCCCCCTTAAAGTAAGGGGCATGATGAAGGTTGGGGGTGCCCACCACCAAAGGGGGGTTGGGCACCCAAGGTGAACCAACAAGTCCAGCCGCCTGTTGATCCGAGGCGAAACCCTCCTGAACGCGGAGGTCACGACTGCAGCGTCCGCCAGAGAAAATGTGTTGCAGTGCATCACCGTTGGGCGGTTGGGTGGGGTGATGCACACAACACCGTCACTGTTGTTGGGCAATGCTTCTTGCATGTACTAACAACAGGTAGGTCGTTGGTGCTGGAGGGTTGGTAACACCTAACTTTGTGGTGGCCATTTTGGGTCAAGGTGTACCCACCAATCCGGGGAGGAAGATGCCTCCCTAGGAAGTTTTGTTTCCCCCCACCCGCCTCACCCTGGGAAACTAAACCTGTTCCTAGGGGGGGTGAATTAAGCGACCCGGCTTAAAGATAAGCTGTGAACTAAGGGAGAAGGAAGCTTAAGGTGAGCTTCTTTCTGGGAGGTTACCCCCAAAACGCGAAGTGCGTTTAAGTGGTGGTGATCCCCCCCGGGGACTTGGACAATGGTTCAAGTTTGAAAAGGGCCCACCTAAGAGTAAGGGGCTGATGAGCTCCCGTTAAGAACGACCCCGCTGGGTCCCCCCTTAAAGTAAGGGGCATGATGAAGGTTGGGGGTGCCCACCACCAAAGGGGGGTTGGGCACCCAAGGTGAACCAACAAGTCCAGCCGCCTGTTGATCCGAGGCGAAACCCTCCTGAACGCGGAGGTCACGACTGCAGCATCCGCCAGAGAAAATGTGCTGCAGTGCATCACCGTTGGGCGGTTGGGTGGGGTGATGCACACAACACCGTCACTGTTGTTAGTAGTAACAATCATGATGATAATGACAATAATGATAATGATAATAGTAGTATTACTACCAGTATATTGCATTGCTGACTGGGTATTGTGAACTGGGTGGTAGAACAATATGGACACTAATGATCGACATTGTCTTTTTGGACCGATTCTTGCTTGAATCATTTGTTAACGAATGTATATAAAACATGAAAGAATACACGATTTGACAAGACACCATTTAATTATCTTGTATTAAAGAATTAACCATCATTCTGCATCGGACAGTCCAGAGCTCACCTCTGCATTGACGGTGGTGCTGAGGTGGGGATGGTCTCAAAGATGGCGCTTTAGCTGTTGCCGGCGAACGTCGGATCTCATGCTGCCAGGCACTACCGCGAACGTGAGCGAACGTGAGGTACAGTGATGTCGAAGCATGGTGCTCTCAGATGCAGAAGTAGACACCTGGGGTTGCAATTGGGTTTAATTAGGTCTACTTGTTTAAGAAGTTTTGACAGAGAGTTATGTAGAATCGTTTTAAATCATGAGAATTGTATAGAATCATGAGAATGGGGCGAACCCGGGACCAAACTAGTTGGGGCACTCCTCAAAGACTTCAGACGCTGGAGTTGTGCTGGCTTTGGGCCATCACAGCCTGAACCGCAGGTGCTATGTTTAGAGCATTTGGACATTGCGGTCTCTCGGCATCACTCAGGAAACTGCTTGAGCACAACAGTTTTGCTGCCACGCTAATAAAGCATCCCTACCATTTTAGGAGTATAGCTTCAGCATAAGCGTATGACTTTCGACTGATGCTTCTGGTATTTCCCATGGTAAATGATCACCAGAGCATATCTTAAGATATCTATACCACTTATCTACTGGTACCACTGACTGCCATCGATCCAAGAAAATGCCTACACCATCGACCACACTTCGATGACAGAGCCGTGCAGCTCGAGCCGTGCCTTTGGTGAGGCGAATCTGAAGCTCGAACTGCCTTTTTTCGCCAATGAACTTTTGGGAGCAGCTCACCTCCATGGCCCTTTGGGCTTGGCAGCTCTGCGGCACCTGGGGATTCTGGCAGATTTTCCAAGCAGAAAAGGATGGTTAACTCTGAAAGTATCAACTGGGTCATTGGTGTCAGCACCTCATCATCTCATGGTTGATGTTCGTTAAAGGTACACTGGCGTAGCAATTGGATGTCCATGAAACGCATTTTTTGGCCGCGGAGATTCATGATGGACAGGCTCGCTTTGTGGCCCATGGTTCTGCCCCGTTGGATCTGGAGGGATTCGTAGTGCACAAATCTCCTGACCAACTCAGAACACCATCTTGGACTTCTGCCAGTATTTGCGCTCCATTTTGGAGAAGGCTCGCGTAGGATGGTTCTGAAGAGGAAATTCGCAGCTGTTACTCATAGAAAGAAACTCACATTTTCGTCTTCTCTTTTCTCAAACACTTTGAGGATCGCTTCGCCTTTGAGGTGTGAAAACAAGCTCCATGTATGATTCGTGGAGGTTTGTCAGGGGGCTGTGGTTATCCCACGCCTATTCAGCCCATCCTATTCTGCTGTGGGACGGCTTCGACCATCTCTCATATCGTTGGTGAAGTCCATCAACAACCATGAGCCATTGGATGCTATTACGAAGCAGTAAAACGACAATCAACAGAATCATTTGTTGAACTACTGATTAGTTGACCAGTAATTCCACTGATAGTTGGTTTAAATTGTCCTGAACCATTAACCACTACTAATCAGTAGATTGACCTCATCAGTAGATCATCAAGCTAATCATATTAACCATTAACCATCAATAACCACTAGCCATTGACCAGTATAATCCGGCTAATCATGGTCATAATGGTTAATCAACTATTAGCTACTTGTATATTAACTACTAATCAATAGACCCTTACTATTTCGGCCGTTACTAGTCATTATCCATCCATTAAATGGTTACTAATCATTACTATTCATGTTACAAATCATTACTGATTGACTAGTAACCATCAACTAGTAACCATAGTATCAACCATTAACCATCACTAGTCAGTAGAAGCCCGAGCATCAATTGATCAGCTTCGTTGCAGGCGGAACAGGACAGCGTGTGTCTCACGTGCTCTCGACGACCAGGAGCTGCACCCAAGCCGCATTGAGTTGGGCATGACGTTTCCATGGGCGATGATGCTTAGTGATGGTTCCTGGTGGTTAGTGATGGGTACTGGTGGTTCATGATGGTTAATGGTGGTTAACGATGGTTACTAGTGGTTAATGATGGTTAGTGGTGGTTGACTCATAGTTCTGCAAGAAGGCACATCTCGAAAAAGAATAATCGCAAATGATCATTATCACCATTCATCTTCTCCTATCAGGACTTTGGGCAGTGGCAAGATCGGAGAATCTGACTGCTATGTCTATACACTTCGTCAAATTCACCATCATCAACAGCTAAAGAGTGTCAGTGTATCCATGGCTAAGGTGGCAAATTCGCTGCTGCTGCTCGGGGTCTTTTTGATTCTGGACAAAGGCTATAGAGCCAGCGAGGCCGCGAACGTCTGTCCGTGATGAACAACGACCAAGAGATACGGGTTCGTAGCACACTACACATGCCCTGAATCACGCCTGTATGAATATTATCAATAAAGCTTTAGGAGGCCAAGCTCTAGATGGGTTTTGTGTTGATATTCTGCGGCATCATCCTGATTCCTACGGAAAGCCATTTTGGACCTGATAAAGTGATGTTCGAATGTGGGGTTTAGTACAAAGCACCGGTAAATCCATGTTGCTTAGAGGCTTGGATGTTGTGACGTCATAATTTTTCTTGGGGCAAATCCCTTTCATTTACTGGCGGGTTCTGTGTCCAGGCTACCGCCTTGATTGCTTATGTTTAGCTGTTTGGGTCATGCAGCTTCTTTGCTCTATGGGGGGTCACGATGATTTTGTTTGTGTTAAGTCCTACCACGTTGCCAGAGGTTGTATCACTCCGCGTGCGTGAATGGTTTGGTAATGGTTTCCATGATAGAAGTATTGTGGTGATGAAAGTCTAATTTTTATGCTGATTTTTGACGGTTTGTCCATCATCCGGGTGATGCTCCTTACTTCCCTCTGGGGGAGGCTACTTATAACTCCACCGCTCGTACATGTAGTCTACAAAGTTGGGCCTAAGACCCCCATGCCAGTTTTGAACCAGATCAATGCACGATTACGACCTAGAAATATATCGAAATGCTGACAGCACCAGTTCCTCGCTGCCCTTTGCAGGTGATGAGAATTGTTGATTCATCAAGCCCGACAATTCCGACACAGGAGCTGCTGTTTCCTACTCCTTTCTTGGCCTTTGCCTCAAGATCCCATCATGTTTTGAGTCATCAAGAAGGCTCCTGCATTTGCTTAGTGACTGAGCCATCGATTCTCCTTGCCGAGGAAAAGCCAAATTTTACATCAGATTCTTTGATGCTTGCTGACTGTGCCTCGACGATCTTTGACAGCTGGCAATATCTCCCAGAGCCGGATTTGAACTCGAGGTTGTTTCAATTCGTATCACTTTCAAATTGAATCAGTCTGAGCAGACTGAATCAGATTCATTCTCAGCCAGGTCTCTTTGGGATTGAAATGGCATATTGCAAAGAGTGGCTCCTAATGCAGCCAGAAGACGTGACTCGGTGCTATGGGATTTTGGGTCCTGCTTGGAGGAGCAGGAGGAGCAGGCGGAGGAGGAGACTTTGGTAGCTTTTCTCAAAATAGTGAGATTCTAGACTAGGTTTTGAGCCAATCTTAAGACCTGATTCTTTTGAAGTTTCTGAGGTTTCTGGTGGTCAAGTCTTGCACCGTTTCGTTCCTTGTTTTCTTGATGATCTTGATGTTCAATGCAAGGAACGTCGGCAGATTGCTCTGGCCTATGATGCTGTACCTGCCGATGACCTAGTCTGAATTGTTGCATGAGCAGATGCATTTGCACATTTTGCATTTTTCCTGGTATACTGAAACTTCCAAGGACAACTTGTATACAACTTATTGATAAAATGGAACTCATATACTCATATGATTATATGTATATACAATAACTTATCCACAGAATGTGACTTTCCAACACCTTGGAAGCTCTGGATCAGTTTCCGAGCGAGGTCTTTTCTTTGCTTCTCCTGGGCAAAGGCAAGGAGGATGAGAAGCCAGTGCCCGTGCACTTCTGGATTGCAGCAGATCCGGTGACAACCGTTGAGGCCTGCGTAGCGGTCATTGACTGAAGCTCAATGGCACATCTAGTGACACATCTTAGACTCAAGGAATCTAAATGAATCTAATTGGATCTAAATTAATGAATATACATATATATATATATAGAGATTAATCTAAATGAATCTAAATTGACGCCTCTAAATGACCTATCTAATGACACATCTGAATCCAATTGATGTTAGAAGCACTTCCCCGGGTGCAGGATCCAACCAAGCGGGACGTCGATCTGATCTTAGATCCGACCCCCTGGATGGACGATGACTTGCTGGACGGCGAGCTCTCTCCACCTGGCGAAAGCTTCATCCGGGCGATCTCTGAAGACAACGTGAGCACCAAAGGACGCCACGTCCACAAAGGACTTCGGGTCGTCCAAAGTTCACAGCACATCCACACCTTGGACGAGCACGGAGTTCCCTCGGATACACCGCAGCACGTCTACGCAGCACGGTCGCACGCCAGTGGTTTCCCCATGCCGCTGCCCATCATGCCGATGAGCACTGGGGGGCCGCTCCCTACGAAGGCAGGGACCGTGGCTATATGGCTCTGGGTGGCCTTTGGTGAAGAGATGTATGGCACCACGTGACACATCACATGACACATCACATGAATTCATATGACACATGTTTACAGAAACACAGAATCGGACCTTTGGTGTCTTTTAGTTTGCATCAAGTGTTCTGTAGATATAACTAACCCCACGTTTATTGTTAGCCCCCCCGGTCCCTTCATACAAAGCACCCCTAGAGTCTTTTCTTGATTAGGGGGTTTTGCATGAAACAAGGTCACTCCGGAAACCCCTATTTTCTATTTATTTTTTGTTGTTGATTAGTAATTGTCTTCAACCTTTTCAACCCTTAGGGTTAAAGAAACTGATTGAAAAGAATTGAAAAGACATCGTCAGTTTTCAACTTTCAACCTTTCTCTTTTTGAATCCCTTCTAAGCACCTATTCAAAATTGCTGAAACTCAGCTGAAGGAAGGAACCCCCTCACAATAATAATCCAAAAGCCGAATTGAAAAGATTCCTTTTTTGTTTTCAACTTTTCTCTCTTAATTCCCGGATCAAAGGCAAACATGTGAAAAACAGTTGCGGGAAGGAACTCCCTAGGAATAAATGAAAACACCATATAACACACTAATGAAGAACCAACAATAAAAACAAGTACTGCACATCCCCTTTGGGTCAGTTATCAGTGGGGACTTCTGATTTTGGGTTATCATGTTTTCCTATTGGCTTTCAATTGTCACAATTAGCACCTTCAATGAACCAAATCCAAAAAACAAACTCCAAGCCAAGGTTTAGTAGTGGGAAGGGCCTGGGAAGGGTGGATTATATGTCATGTACACGCTTCAATATCTCCTTGTATTTTTAAGTGATGGGAACCGACTCTATGTTTCCTTCACAAGGCTAGGACCTCTCCGTCATGGGCTCAGTTTGGAGGGCTTGGGCACTTGTCAGTAGATTTGGTGAGAACCATGTCCTGCGCAAGGTTGCTTATGGGTGTTGTTACAGTGATATATCTCTTGCCGTTCTGTGACAATTCTTGTATTTCGAGAATTGCATTTTTTGCCACAAGCATCAACCAACCATGGCCAACACCCTGCGAATCTCCATTGTTGGTTACTGTCCTTCCCCTCGTTGTGTTTTCTCATTGTGTTGGCCAATATTGTAAGATTGCCATTGCTTCGTTTGGTGGTTTCTCAAAATAGGGGACCCTCCAAATCATCTAATAAGAACCAAATTCGTCGTAACAAAACCAATCATTTTTATTCATTTTTGGGGCACCACTATTTTGAAAAACATCAATTTGAATGGAAGAATCTCCAGTCCTCAGTGCTTTGTTTGTCGGACAACGCGTCGTGCAGGTGCACCGTTCGAGATCAGGGATGATTGGCGCGCAACTGAAGCGCCCACCGAACCTGGCGACGTTTGCCCAGTTCTTGGAGCAGAAAGCTTGCTGCTCGAAATGAGTCGTGACCAGTCCCACCAGTAGGATGGAGTGATTCCAGTGACAGTGAGGAGATCTCAAATTGTATCTGTTTGGCATTAGCAAACTAGAAAAGATCTGGAAGCAAACGGTTTCAAACAGCATCCGTTAACCAGGTAGCTTCGTAAGGACCGCGAGAACACAAGCTGCCTTCGCTGCACTATCCAAGGCTGCTCATTGCTCACGAGGGCCAACTATTCCGACGAACGAGGCTGCTAGTCTGGCTGAATCAATAGCAGAATGTAGCACTATGCAGCACAGGCAGAGGGAGTTAGGTTCATTTGCAGAGAAAGAAAGTGAAAGAACTGGAGTTGGATGAATTTTAGATTTTAGAGAATTCTGAATTCTGTTCGTTTTGCATGCTTTTCTGCTCCTCCGAGAATCACGGTGTTGATTCTGAGCCAGACAACGCAGGTTTGCCTCCAGGCGGATCCTATGGCAATTTTTTCGAGAGGCGTGATCCGCCTGACTAGCAGCCAAAACCAGGTGTTGTTAGGTTCCAGGAGCACAACACAAAGCAGTGGCGGAAAATTCTAAAATTCCATCCATCCATCCATCCATCCGTCCGTCCGTCCATCCATCCATCCATCCATCCATCCATCCATCTATCCATCCATCGATCCATCCATCCATCCACCCATCCAGCCAACTATCTCTATCTGTATCGATTGCGATCTCTATCTATAGTCGATCTCTATTTGTCTCTTTTGGAGAATCAAAGCACATTGCCACTAGTTTATTTCAATTTTGGCTTCACATGTGCTTCATGCAACAGCGGCATGCACTCTTTTGACATCATCTCAAAATCGAAGAACGTCAGGGGCAGGTCATTTTTTTTCAACGGTTTTGACTTGCAAATGTGCTTCCGGCCCTCTCACCTTTCGACAATCCGTGGGCACAATTCAAAAAGAAACACGCTGTTGGGCATGATTCCAATGCATGTCTTTCTTGACATCTCTTTCGCTCTGACATTCCTTCTTCTGGATTGCCAGCTGCAACTTCCACAAGTCGGAAGTTCGACTTCGATTTTTCCTTCGATTACAGGGATTGGTAGGCCAGCTGTTGTCATCAACAACATAGGAAAACCAGTATTCTTTGGAGGAAGCAGAAGGTGGATTGATACCGGTCATGAAGTTGGTGTGATATGCTGCTCACCAACCAGGGACTACGAAGTCACTCTGTAGCAGGGGCGTGCTTTCATTTGAATTGCAGGTGGAGCATTGACCAGTTGGACTTGCCTTTTCCTGACGGTGTCTGGACTAAACTTTTCCGGAAAGGGATTTGAGTGGAAAGTTTTTGGTTTTCACATGTTTTCATTGCAGTCAGATGTGGGGTGCTCAAACTGCTATTGTCTGAATCCGATGGTTCCCCATTAAAGCTGACAAATTTTGTGTGTACAAAATTGTACAACTATGTTTCTACAATTCGTACACATATAAGATATATAAATATATGTCTTTGATTTGATCCTCTATCGTTTTTGCATGTGTGTGTGGCTGACGATTCAACAGTGCCACAGGAAGCCTTACGCCCTCACCGCCGTGACGCATCGCCTGAGGTACTGCGCCCCCACCTCGTTTGGTCTCCAAATTAATCGCAGCTGTGGAGCAGCTCTTGCAAAACATTGTTCTCCCCAAGGAGGACTGCAGAGACGATACTGAAAGGCGATAACCAAAGTGATAGCCAGATATTTAGATCAAATCTATCTATCTATGTATCTACCTATCTATCTTTCTATCTGTCTATCTATCTATCCATCTATCTATCTATATTTGTATATTACATATATATATATATCTATACATATATTGTGTATATATATATATGTAAATATCATGAATATACATATATATATACACATACATGTATATTTTTAATTTTTATATAGATATATTTAAGTATTTATATGCATCGATAGGTATTGATCACATACGGATTTGCAGGATATTTGCAGGATATTATCTTGGTCAAACCATTTTGAGCCATATCTACCAGTCCTTCGTCAGGACACATCCAAGACACTAGAAATGCAACCACGGATCCGTTCAGCCACTTGGCTGCATTTTTTGGGGGTTCAAAGTCATGAAAGATGCCGTCTGAAAAACATTGGGTAGATCCCAGATGTTCCAATCGTTGACACTTCAATTTCCCCTAGTCACGAAAGCTGCGTTTTGCAGCTGGAATTTGTGCAGCCTTGGCTGTTTTTCTTTTTTGCATTTTTTTTTGCGATGGTCGCACACGAAATGCTTGATATATCAAGATTATTGAAATCCAATTCCATGAATTTTGCTGCTAGTATTCCGCCTCACCTTCCTACAGTATTTTGGATCAACATCTTTTTGGAAGCATAGAGACTTGAAAAACAATCATACCGTACCGATAGAAGCCACGAACCCAAATGCATCTCTCGTACGCTCTTAGAAGAAATTATAGAAGGCACTACTACGACAAGCCCGTTTCAAGCACTTGTGTAGAACATATTGGCTAGAAGCTGGAGTTGTGGTAACTGGTGTTTGGTGGCGTTTTTGTTGGTCTTGTTGTTGTGGTGTTTTGGTAGCGGTGCTTTGATGGTAGTGTTTTGACGGTCCGTGGTGGTGGTGGTTGTGGTGGTGGTGGTGGTGATAGTGCTGTTTTGGTGGCGGTGTTTTTGGTGGTGGTGGTGGTGGTGGTGGTGGTGTGTTGTTGAGGTGTTTGTGGTACTTTTGTTGCAGTGGTGTTGTTGGTGGTGTGGTGATCTGAGTCGCTGAGTGGTGCTCTTTAAAGTTTTGTCCCTACACTATATTGAGTCACTTACAGCTATGTGAACAGCCAAATTTTCAAGAGCTCTCAATGATACAACTCATTTTCTCAAATCAATAAATGTTCACACGGCACATGAACCATGGGTAAAAGACTGACTTTTCGACCCACAACAAGCCAAAAGCTCTACCAGTTTGGACTGCTGATCCCTGACTCATCATCCATGAATCACCATAGTCCATTGCTCATCAAAAGTTCATCCATGATTCACTAAAATTCATCACAATGGAGGGACCATCATGTATAAAGATGTTTTTAAAACCTTATTAAATCTTCACAGCGATCAACTGAGCCAGTTGGGCCAGCCATGTCCAGCCCATTCGTTGGACATGAGATCGACCCCGACGCCATCTTGGCAATGCCGAACAGCCCTAAGGGCCCCTGGGAGCACGCGCGCCGCCCCAAAGAGCAGCGCAGTGCATAAGAAGAAGCAAACTAGCAACTAGCAACATGGGTGTTTCTTAAAATTGGGAACTCCAAAGTTATGGTTGGTTGATTACTAGAAGCCACTAATAGTGGATGACTTGGGGGTACCCCTATTTAAGAAACCCCCACATACTGACAAGAACAGAAATTATACACCAACAATAGAGATAGGAAGCTGAAACATACAGAATACGGAGGGGAAGGACGCATTTTTTCAGCACCATACAGACAGGAAGAAATGTATATGACAGCCAGACATGAACAAGGAGCATAGCAGGAACATGCTGGAGGAAAAAAATACCAGAAACACAAAAAGATGAGAAACCGTACAAAAACATACAAAGAGGAACAAGAAACTACCAGCAGCATGGAGACGCGAAGAACACATGCACGCGCACAGAGGAAGAAGGATCAAGTAGGAGGATACAGAGTATAAAAGTGGAGCCTCTTAAGCTTTTGGCGAGAATGTCGACGGAGCCCTAGTCTATTTTCCCCTTTCAGAGTGGACTGCTCCCCTCAAGTTTTCAGTACTCCAAAGGCCTCCATAGCACCCTCGGTTTCGAACGGAACCTACGCATGGGATGTGGGGCGAAGGCGGGGTTGATCTTGGGGAAAAAGGATTCGGTGGATGATGGTACTCCAATTACACCCGTAGAATGGTAGTGAGGGAGTTCCATGTGAGAGATCACCCCATGTTTGATGGTAAGTCTGCCAGCTGATGAGAAAACGCATGGTTTTTGCCGGTTGGATCTACATTCATTGTTGTTGGTCGTGATGCCCTACTATCAACCATCAGTTAGTGGTTCTTGGTCTTAAACATCTTTAATTTTCACTACTAATTACTAACAAATGGTTGGTTGACGGTTGACTCATCTTTTTCATCACGGGGTGGTGAAGCATGAAGCAGATGATCAACCGTGACTGATAGCTGCTACGCCCAGGTTGTGGTGCATTGCAAGTCTGGCCTGGGACGCTCCATGTCCTTACTGGCCGCCTTGGCAGTCGCTTTCAGCCCAGGCAGGGGTCGAGCAATGACGGGGTGCGTGTTTCTGCGTGCTGGTCACCCCCTGGCCCGTGCCCAAATGACCATTATATTCATAAGGAAACCAAGGGAAACCATGGGAAACCACAAAAAACCAACCTGGTATGGTGGTGCATCCATGGACAAATCCGTGTACATCTATATTTGTGTGCATCTCAAAGGGTTTGCCGGTCCACGATTACAAAAGCAACAACGTATCGACTGCACTTCCGGCATCTCTCGCTCCAAGGCTTAACGGCTGGTGCATTCTTCGGCTGGGCTCGGATGGTCCGTCCAGCGTGCTTACAGACACCTTCACAGGAAAGGTTTCTGAGATCTCTTGATGAGTGTCTTGATTGAAATATTTTGAAACTTCGCTATAAACACATTCTGGCCGCTTGTGATCCTCCGGGGGAAGTTCATGGCAGGGGAAGTTCATGGCAGGGGAATGACAAAGAGGCTAAGTAGCATCCCAGGATCTTCCCAGGCATTTGGGACCCCGTCCCTCCATTGAAATCAGTTGTTTGATGTTTTTTCTCGTGAGCTTGCTTGAATTTGTTGAGGTCAAGTGATGATTGCCGATGTTTGTTCGTGTCTTGGCAGATCCATCAGTTTCGGATGGTTCCATCTTCCATTGATGATCAAATCCGATTCTTCGACTGTTGGGTCAAGTGGGCATTCCATTTTGGAGATGAGCAGTCAACGGCGATCTGGGGTTGTCTTGGGTTATCCACCGAACATGATTTGATTCTAATCGCACTAAGAAGGACTAAGTCATATCGGAAAGAATATGATTGGAAAGTCCCATTGGTTTTTTAAGGCTGGACATCCAGTGCTAGGTCTGCTAGGTATCATACCATCAGGATCCTGAAAGGAGGACCCTGCCGACTGTTGTCGACATCGAGGCATGCTTTGGGAAAAAACATTCACCGCAATCAGCGTATGAGCCTGAAGCCACTGCTTCCAGAAGCTGCTCGGCAGCAAGATCTTGGCCGAGTTGAAGTTGAGTTGGTTTTTGTCGTAGGTTTGTCATTCATTCAGTCATTCATTGAGAATTGCTGCCTTCAATTCTTTTGTGCTGAGGGCTCTATTATTGTCCGCAAAAAAACAGGCAAAAACCATAGACAGAGACCTCCTATAATAGTATAATTACGATACGTGATGCGCGCCCTGCAACGCTCTGGCTTCGAGGTTCCCATCGGTCAATTCGGTCCAATGGCTCAGTGATCATGGTGTAAAGACTTAGTGAACATGCTTTTCAATGCGCCGTGCGGAGCAATAGATTTCGCACTGCCACGTTAACGACTTTGAGGAGCCTCTTCTAGGCACCTCCGGAGCATCTTCCAAAGTGCGCTAATACAAATCATTTTGGCAAGCTGCCAAGAACGGCACACGATATGCACACGATCCTCTTGGGGATCGAATTGTAGAGATCTGTAGAGTTGGCTTCCCAAATGGAAGCGAACTTTGGACACAAACTCGGACGACGGCGAGAAAATCTGCGGCCAAGATCTAAGATCCACCCCCGTCAGCACCTCTCAGCTCCTCATGATCTTCCGGACACCTGCTGTGGAACTTAGGTGTTGCCCTGTCTCAACATCCGCAAGGCCGCGCCACCTGCACCTTTTTGATGGCTGGGTGTGATTTTCCAGGCGATTCGCATCTAATTCCCAAGGCGGGCCCAACCGAAAGCCCTGGGGATCCAGGACCAGATTTTGTCACCCTGACACACCGGTGTTTGTTTCTTTTTCATCGTCTTCTTTAAGGGGATTTTCCATGGCATGACTGCCAATCAGAGGTCAAAGATGGGGTAACCCAACAGCAAGCCACCGTTCAGCATTATGATGTTTTTTTAAAAGTGTTTTTTGTTGTAATTACATGTCATTAGTCGCCGTTCCTGACCATCAACTAATGATCATGGTATCATATTTGATTCGCAATTATAACCATCACCAACCAATATCAATCATTTATAGCCATAATTATAAAGGCGTTATGTAATGTGTTGGCCATTATCAACCAGCATCAACCAGTTGTGTCTTGTTATCCTCGTGGCAGACATGCACCTGAGGGCTGGCGATGGTGCCATGGAGCTCCAAACTCAGGAACCCCGAATCCGTTGCTGAGTGAAACCAAATAGATATCGAGCAGCGTCAGAACTCAGTTGTTCTTTACAGTACCTATACGAATGTCATTTATTGTAATCCATATTGCCTGTTGCGCTGCGTGACTAAACCTAGTGTCTAAGCTACATGTTATATAGTTTTGTAACCTAAGACTTAAGATCTAAAAAGCCACTCTCATCGGACTTTCTCATGGGACTTCATACGAACCAATCAGCGCCATGGCAACGTGGAAACCTAGCCGTTTGGCCCTTCAGGATGAGAATGCCCACACATACACCGGACCATGCTGTCTACATCACGGGGCTCATTGAAACCAAAAATTCTCAGACGTCCAAACCTTGGGGAAGTCTTCAATGCGTCCATGTGCCGAAACCGCAAGAGTGTGAGACCCAAACAAAACAACACCCGACAAATGCTAAAGGTATGACGGTCACGACAAACTGCCACCCTAAAAGTACTTGTATGACTGTATGACTGACACTCATGCCGGTCTGTGATGATTTGTGAATGTCTTTCCAAAGCCTGAGCTTTTGTGCCCCAATCTCAGCCCACAGTCTTGTGCTGGCAGCAATGGAGACCCTGATTCGACATGTCCACTTTGAAAGTCTTCGAAATTGACCCCACTTTGAAATCGGTCGGAGACCTGATTTGGGAACGTGTGAAAGGATTCAGGCCTGGAAAGAGACGAGTTCCAGGTTGTTGAGTCTTGCCGTAGCTACAGTTGCCACAAAGATTGATGCCAATGCCTGAACATTTTTGCAGAATGTGACCCGGGTTGGAGCAGATTAGATATGCATAGACATGCTTTTGGTGTTTGATCGCAAGCTTGTAGGTATCAACTGGATCAGTCGGACCATTGGGATGCATCAATGGCAGGTGGTGGAAAGATGAGCTGCAAAAGCTTGAAGGTGGCATTTACAACTTTGCCGATGGCCACAATCTCTTTGGCTTCACTCACAAGGTGCTGAGTCTCAAACTGGGTTCTCACTTCAAACTGGGGGCACTCCCTTCGACCTGAAGTAAAGACGGGCAATCATGTACTGTGTGCAAAAAGAAGCAATAATTGACAATAATATATACTGTAATTACTTCATTCATGGACACAATGCTGGAAATGAACATATTTGGGAGGAACTAAGGACGTAGGAATGGAAAATGATTGAGGACATTGAAGAGGAATGCAAACCTTTGCAGTCGTCCAGGCCGGCAGCATCACTTACCGCGAATGGCTACCCAACGCCAAGCAAGTCTTCCTCATCGGGGACTTCAACAAGTGGGAAAACACCACGCCTTTGACTTCGGAGGCACAAAGCCTTTCAGTCGGAACGTTTTGTGGATAGGAGACAAGGCTTTGTGGCATTTTGGTGTCTGTCCTAGGTCCTAGGTGTCTTGCCCCTGGGCTAGGGGAGACTTGGGGGTGGTTTGTGCAGTGATGAAATCACGCAGACCCCAACCATTCGGTGCCGATTTCTATGTATATATATTACACGCAAGTACTGGGTTTAACTCCTAGCATCTACTGTATATAGTGTTAAGTATGTGACTTAACCCCACCGCAAACATGGTGTAGTTCCAGTTGTAGTTCACAGGTTGATCCCTAGCGCGCTGGGTTGCCACAGCATCATGGCTGTCAGGGCTTCGGACGTTGGGCAGTGGAGCTGAAAGATTGTGACGGCAAGCCGGCCATTTCTCACAAATGCCAAGTCAAAGTCAGTGTCTCGGTGGAGTTTTGCTTGGTTGACATATATGGCTGCTTATGGTCAACAATCAGTGTCTTGGTTTTGCTGTACCTTTTTTGGATGGAGCGTAGATTCCCACATCTAATCATACCAAATCGACTGATTTTGGAAGCCCAGAAGGTGGAGGGGTGATGAGGGGTGGGTGGTGCAGCAGTGGTGTCGGGAGTAGTGATGACGCCTGCGTTGGATGTGCTGGCGCATGCTGCTGGCGCTGAGGAATAGAGACCAAGGACCATCAATGGATTGAGCGTGTTCCTGCTTGGACTCGTTTGGCCTGGCAGGATTGTAACACCAATCTGTTCAATGGCGTCATGTGGCACCCACCACAATCTGAGCGGTACATGTTCAAACATGACAGGCGGGGTGCGCTGTCGAGAAATCTGGGAGTTGGTCTATAGTCATGTTGAGTCACGAAACGAGGCTTTCAGCTTTCAGTCATGGTCCATGCTTCCCTCAGGCCGTCGATGCCAGCGTCTCCAAAGATCTATGAGGCGCATGTTGGCATGAGTTCCAAGGAGCCCAAAGTGGCGACTTATTTGGAATTTGCCGAGGACGTGCTCCCACGCATCAAACGCATGGGTTACAATACCATTCAGCTCATGGCTGTGGCGGAACATGCCTTCTACGGGTCATTTGGATATCATGTGACCAGTTACTTCGCACCAAGCAGCAGATGTGGAACGCCGGATGAGTTGAAACGCCTGGTGGATGCAGCCCATGGCCTTGGCATGGTGGTCATCATGGATTTGGTCCATGCCCACTGCTCCTCCAACTCTCTAGATGGCCTGGCCATGATGGATGGCACAGATCACTGTTACACCCATGGAGGTCGCAAGGGACACCATGCCCAGTGGGACTCCAAGTTATTTCACTTCACGAAACATGAAGTTCTCCGCTTTCTACTCTCGAACATCAGGTACTGGTTGGAAGAATTCCGTTTCGATGGCTTTCGATTCGATGGTGTCACTTCCATGCTTTACCATTCTCACGGAATTGGAAAAGGCTTCTCCGGAAACTACCATGACTATTTTGGAGGCGATGCAGACCTAGAAGGACAGATCTATTTGATGCTGGCGAATGAGTTGGTTCACCAAATATTGCCAAGCGCAATCACAGTCGCGGAGGAGGCTAGTCCATGAAAGATTTGGAAACACTGTCAAATGCATTCAAATGCGCTAGCTTTCTGCAGATTCAAGATTGACAATCATGTAGTTCATAGCTAACCTCGCAATTGATAACTTGTTGGGATCACTTTGAAGCACCTCGTAATTGACGGCTTGTTGGGATCTACCCCCTAAACATCCCTAAACCGAGTACAGGTAAGTGGCATGCCTACCCTTTGTTTGCCAATCGAAGACGGTGGGTTTGGCTTTGACTATCGGCTGGCAATGGCAGTTCCTGACATGTGGATCAAGCTGCTGAAAGAAGTTCCAGACGACTTGTGGGACGTGGGCTACATTTGTCACACTTTGACAAATCGACGGTGGAAAGAGAAATGCATTGCCTATGCGGAGTCGCATGATCAATCCATCGTTGGTGACAAGACAATCGCATTCTGGTTGATGGATCAGGAGACCTTTCAAAGTTGGAACCTTATTCCTTTCATTGTAGTCTTGGGTGCTTATGATTCCTTATGTACGTTCAATACCCATGGTTTCCACTAGACTCTCGAAATCATCCTTAAACAAGCGGAACGGAGAAGCCTCACGTTGGCATCCAGAATCTGGGGCCAGTTATCAGATATGAATAGATACGGCAGTGGGTCAAAACCATTAACCATTGTGTTCCCTATTATTGTTGGTGGTTATCCCCTATTAGTGGTTAGTTCATATTGACCCATAGCCGAACAGCTGATGAAGCATGCAGGAGATGTACTACGGAATGAGTTTGGCCGAATGCCCTGAGCCCTCCATTGTGGTGGATCGTGGTTTGGCCCTGCACAAAGTGCTGCGGCTCTTGGTTTTGGGTCTGGGAGGCCCGGGTGATGGGCAAGTCGGGAGTGGCAGAGAACATCCAATCATCCTATATCATCCTATCATCCATCCAATTTTGATCATTTCAAGCATCATGAAGCATCATGATGGGATCATTTCATAATGGGACGATAATATGTGGATTATGTGGTTGGTGTAGGGCCACTCCGTTGATAAAACGATGATGCTGCACAGGACAATGGTCCAAGCATTCCAATTCGATGGATTGGTGAACAAATCGCATCAAGCGTCGATCAAGTAGCTCATGGGCTTTGCACAGCTTGAATTCGGAGAAAACCTGAAGTGACTTGAACTTTGGTTTTGGTCAGCGTGCTTTCCGTAGATGATGAAATATGATGAAAGCAAATGCAATGGATTTTGGTCAGCCCGAATTCACCTGCAACCAGAAGTTAATTGAACTAAGGGTTTCGGTCAGTTTGAATTCCACAGAACCTCAAGGAACTTGAACAGTGGGTCGAATCCTCCAGCAAGTTGAAGTATCTTGAACTATGGCTTTTGGTCAGCTTGACTTCTGTAGAAAGTTCAAGTTACTTGAACTTGGTTTTTTTGTCCATTCGAATTCGGATGATTCGCAGATCATAAGACTTCCAATATTGGGAGGACACCGATGGACAGCCCTGAGAGGTGCGGGTTATTTGAACTTCATGGGCAATGAGTTTGGTCACCCCGAGTGGGTGGATTTCCCTCGAGCCGAGAATTCCTGGAGCCACCACCTCTGCCGCAGAAGATGGGATCTGGCCGATGACGAGGCTTTGCGCTACAAATACTTCCAGAACTTCGATGAGTTGATGCAGGCCTTAGAAAATCGCTTCAAGTGGCTCAGCTCGGAACACGAATTCGTGACAATCTGCAACGGCATGGACAAAGTCTTGGCCTTTGAGAGAGGGGACCTGGTCTTCGTGGTGAACTTGGATCCGAATCGCAGCTTTCAGGGTTATCAGGCGGGGGGGTTTTTCGAGTTTCCAATGTTTGGTCTGTTTTGCTAGTACAAAGAGTCGTTTTTTCCCAGTTTTTCCCATGATGTCTGCAAACATTTAAGCAATCTTTAGAATGGATGCCAACGTAATTCTTAGGCAGTTTTAGTCGAAGACATAGTTTAAATGACAATACGTGCGGCAATAGTCAGCGAAGGTAGAGCTTTTTGACATTGATGTTGTCGATGTCTAGTTGGTTTTTTGTCAAAACAGGGGGACCCCCAAATCATCCATTATCAACCATCTGTGGTGATAAACCAACCATTTTGGTACCGAGAATTTCCCAGTTGTCGATTGCTCGTTGCAACTCCTAAATGTTCGATCGCTTCCCTAGTAATTATCAACACATGGTTGGTTGACTAATATTTTCATAGGGGTTGAAACCACCAACCAGCGCAAATGTTCGAACGCTTCAGGTTGGCATCGGCCAGGATCAGGAAATGCGCATTGTCCTCGACACCGATGAGGTGGGGAGCTGATCGGCTTGATGCAGGTCGAAAGGTTTCGAAATGGAAGTGCTGTGTGGGAACTGGTCGATGTTAACATATTCATATTATTAACATTATTAACATACGTAGATAAAAATATATTACTGTAACATATGAACTGTTAAACTTACTGTGTTATGTTAATATTGACAATAGATATTGCGAATATGATCAGATAAACAATAAATGTATATTAGTCATGTATTACTGTAACATACTGTAACCAACCTCAAAAGGGAGGTTAAAATCCTAACAAAGACATACAAAGAGTAGTTTGGTCATTTCTGGGATGTTCACAAGGGTACCAGGATTTTGACTCACTGTATCTCACAGTATCTCACAATATAATTAGTGGCATTACGTGGCATTGATCTTCAAAATGATCCGAAGTGTGGGTCACGAAGTTTAGGCCATTTCGATCTCAGGTGTTTCTCAAAATAGGGTTAGCCCCAAATCATCATAGTAATAACCCCACCATTTTTGGGGTACTTCCATTTGGGTGCTTCTCAAAATAGGGGTACCCCTAAATCATCCATTACTAGTCATTTATAGTAATAAACCAACCATTTTTAGGGGTCCCCTATTTTAAGAAACCACCATTTTGAAAAACCACCATCTAGTGCCATCTAGGGCCATTTTAGATTCCAAACAACCGCGTCGTGGGACTTCTGTAGGAGCGATTCGGTGGACAGTGTCGCCTGGAGGAAGGCCATGGCAAACTCCACAAGGGCGGGCCGACGCACAACAGGCAGCTGATGGGACGGGTGCATTTTCTATGGGCAGAATGGCCAAGTGGTTGTTTCTTAGATCAATCGTTCTTTATGGACAGAATGGGCATTTTTTTGGGGCAGAATGGCAGTTCCCATCCATTGAACCCTAAATCATCCAAGATCAATCGTTTTGAGTATTATTTCTTTGAAAACCATCCAAGATTTGGGTTCAATTTTTTTAAAGAAACCGCTAAGTAGGTACATGACAGGTCCAAAATGGCCACGTAGTGGTTTGATGAGAGCAAGAATGTGAACAGAGTCCGGAGTGTATATCCATTTGACTGCCAAAATGTGGGTAAACATGGTAAAACAATGGTTTTTTGATCAAGTATCCCATGTTTTTTGCACGTTTGACTTGTACAAAACCCCGATGTGAGGCCATCGTCCTGCTACTTGTACCTGCCATGTCGCACAGCTCAAGTCTTGGCGCCAGCGGAGCTTTTGGAAGGTGGCATCCGTGTGTGGCTGGATGCGAAGCTGCTTCAGGCTGGAAAGATCTGGAAAGCAGAACAGTTTGTCGAACAGTGTGTCTTGTGATCTTCGATGTCTGAGGTGTCTCAAGACGTATATTCTTTTCCAGACCTGCTAGGTTTGACATCTTCTTAGATTTCTTAGGTGTCTTAGGTGCTCATTTATTCTTTTCAGATCTGTTCAGTTGCGCCGTGGCAGGAGAACAATATCATTGATCCCACCGATCTGACCTTGGCTCTGGAGATTCGCGATGGTGGCAAGAAGTATTTGAAACACTGCCGTTTCGACCTGGACGCCTGCGTGCGGCTCCAGATCTATTTCGATGCAACCTTTGCGCTCCTGGGCCCCACAGGGGCAACTTTCCTAAGTAGTCGCGTGAACCCCGATGGCATGTTCCATATCTTCTTCCCCGGTGACTACACGGTTTATGGCATGGGATATCTGGAAGCTGATCTTCCTCAGCAACCCTTCCGGGCTGCCAAGTTGAGCAAAGCACGTTCGGCCGTGCCATCTCTGAGCACAGCTCAAGAGCAATACTTCGATCCATCCTTTGATGCAGGTTTGGTGTATCCTGACGCCATGGTGTTGTCAGCCTCTACCTCACAGCTTTTGGAGGGGATGTCCACCCCACACAGCTTGTCACCAAGGAAGACCCCGTCTGCATCATCCGTGGCCACACCTATCAGAACACCGAAGAATGCCACCAGTGAACCTGAAAAGCTAGAGCCCAAAGTTGAGGTGAAAATCGATTTCCAGAAGCGGAAGTCTGCACGGTTGAAGAGCCACAAAGAGACCCAAGCAAAACTGGGCAGCTTAGAGTCCAACAAGAAGATTTTGACTGTTTTATTATGTTTGATTGTTGTACTTGTTTTTTCTTTATGTGAGATTCAGCTTCAAACCACAGTCACTTGAACCGCTTGCGAAATATGTATCAAACATGGTCAAACCATATCATTTGGTAATAAGGGGGCAGCTTTTCTTGTGCTAGCCGCTCCAGCTGTTTTGTGTTCTGGCCAGGCAGTCTGGATGATCTGTCAAAGACTTTCAAGGACTTTGGCTTGCACCATTGCAATGGTGGATGGATTTTTAGAGACTGGATACCAAATGCAACATATGTTTCCTTGGTGGGAGATTTCAATGGCTGGAAAGATACAGCAACACCACTGAAGAAGGATGAAAAGTCAGGTCCTGATATCTGGTTTTGCTTCATCGGCTCACCTCTGAATGCAGCCATGACCAAAGGCAGCCAGTATCGCTTGCACGTGGTACCAACAGAAGGTGAAGCGAGGGAAATGATGCCTCTTTGGGCCATTCGCTATGCTGTAAACGCCAAGTCGCAAGCTGTGAATGCTGTGGTTTGGCCAACAAGCATCAGCAGGGGGCCATCAAGGAAGGACCTGCATGAAAAGCCATTGGCCTTGAAAGACAAGAAACTGCATCTGCTGGAGTTTGATATCACTCTGGTATGCCAGAAAGATGAGAAACCCAGCCTCAAGTTTGCCAAGACTATCCTGGCCAGGGCAGCACATTCTGGTTACCACGGAGTTGTGATCGTTGGCCTCTTTCATGCAGGTGTGAGAGCAACAAGCAGCTTGATGGCAGCAACTCCTGCTTTGAAGGATGGGCAAGATTTCACAGCGTTTCTGCAGTACGCCCATGATCGCAGCCTTGCGGTTTTCTTGGAGGTTCCATCTCGAGCAATCGCTGGCAAGTCCTATTTGCCTGGCTACTTTTTCAACGACCAGCGTGCCATGGTGCAGAATTTCAACTTTGGACAGAAAGAAGTCGCTCAGTATCTACTCTATTGCCTGCAGCATCTTGGCTGCAATTGATTTTTCTTTGGAGGCCGAAACACTGGAAGGATGCTGCGCGTGTTTGCAGCTGACAGATGTTCTTCTCAAGTTTCTTTAATTCAAGCTGGTTATCCTGGTGAACATCCTCGCTATGAAGATTATGAAGATATTATGATATAGCATTATTGTCTATGGATTTTCAGTAGCATCAATATGCTGCATCCAAACAGACAATATATCTTTGCATGTCTTTGCTGGAATGTTCAGTGTCCAACTTTGCTGATGTTTGAAATCAAACTATGCATACAAGTCACTATTTAATCCGGCACACATATTCCAAATCTCACTTCTAAAGCACAGCTGTCATGCTACAGGCACTGGGTGGAGACTGGCGTCGATGGCTTTCGATTGGATGCTTCTTTGCAAAACAGTCTGCAAGGATTCTCTCAATGATATCCTTGGCTCGTTGAGCTACTGTAAAGGAATCTTATCCAGATGATCTCAGGTTTGCGCATCACACAAAGATCGCCTAGAAATATTTAAAGTGGAGAGTTGTTTCTTGGGATTTTTCGTTCGTTGATGTTTTTGCCAAAGGCTGGACCATGGCGGGACCTCGATTGTGCATCCAACCTGCAACTTAGGAAGGCCTTCCTGGTGCAGGACTCTCTGACGAGTCATGTCCTGCGGATGACTTTGTGATGATCGCGAACGACTTGGTGCGCAACGCCGCCCAGAGCTGTTCCAGGGATGTGGTGTCCATTGGCACCGGTGATTTGGAGGATGGCCTTTGCGACGAAGCCTCAGAGGTTGGTGAGCATTGCAGCATCAGGTGGTGGTGATCATTGGTGGTGGTGGTGGTGGTGGTGGTGGTGTATCTGCTTGTGTGTAGCTTATTCCCCCATCATGGCAGGTTTTTTGTGATTTTTTGTTGTCTTCTGTTTGATTTGTGAAGCTCAGGAAGGTCAAGACAAGGGCGGCTTTGGCTTTGATCTATGGCAGCCGTGCAATGGCTTGGACTTGAGTCGACTGGTGCCGGGTTCATGTTGCTTGGAACCGGCGAGTGGCCCGAGAAGCAAGGTGGGCAGCAGGCTTTAATGGCTGCATGTTTCTTTCCAGAAGTGTTCCTGGAGTTTCAATTGATTTGACGATCACATGTCATGGAACCTGGATGATCAGTGCTATCAAAGTCATGCAAACTTGACATTCCGGATTTGCTTCGCAGGCAACCTTTGTGCAGAAATTGGTGGATGCCTTGATGGAGCCACTAAAGGCCAAGGGAAGTCAGTTGACCTTCATGGAATCAATGCAGGAGTTCATTGTGAGCCAAAGCCCGTGGCGCGGCTGTATTCCCATGAGCAGCCCTGGTATGTCCTGGTTATGGTCGATTGGTTTGACACTGAAATTGGCTATGGCAGCTACAAGTATGGCTTAAGAACGGCAACCAATTCTGTCCTCAAAGTGATTTCAGATATTGTTGAGGCATCCCTAATTAGTTGGCTACTTCTTTGGGTGTATGTTTTCCACTGCTGATTGTAGCTGATGAAGAACAGGGGCACAAGGATATCGGATTTGCTTTGAATCATTTTCAATGAAACTACTTATTGTGTTGTTGAAACAACTACTTATTGCTTTGAATCATCAATGAAACTACCCATGTAGGGTGTCATGAGTCGTCATGGGTCGTCATGGGTGGTCAACGGCGTGCCCAGGCTGTCCATCTGCATGTTGTCGTGGGAGACTCTCTACACGGTTTCTGGAGGGGCAGCAGCTCCCTATGTCACGGGCCTCGCTGAAGCCCTGGTGCAACGGGGGCACGAGGTCCATGTCTTCACCCGCGCCAGCCACGGAGTGAACATCAATGTGGAGACGGTGAATGGTGTGGTGTACCACGAGGTGCAATGAATGCGTTTTTGCTAAGGGCTGCTGACCAGTTGAGTGTTGCCCGAAAGGGTCGTTGATGGTCGTTCATCCAGGTGCCTTACTTGCTGAGCATGGACTTCGTGGAGGAAACGGCCAACTTTTGTAAGGCCCTTGCTGAGGCAATCACGCAGCGGGAAGCGGCCTTTGGTCACTTTGATGTGGCCCATGGTCACGAGTGGCTACTGGACATGGTGGATGGTGGTTGTGGGTGGCTGTGGACCAGGATGGACTAGATAAGCAAGCAGTTTTTGAAAGCCTACAGACTCTTCAAGGATTTTTTCCAAGGCTATCAGGTTCCTATGAACTTGAAACATCGTGTAAACTGCCCAATTTGTAGAACCTCACCAATAGCCTTTGCAAAGGAATTCACGAATGCCCCTCTTGAGCAAAAAAACTGCATCAAAGCACTTTGTGCTTGGACCAGATCGTTGGAAATTGACTTCTTGTTTTCCATTCTCAAAGGCCCAGAAAACCTCATGGACACTCTTGTCCCTGCCATTGCTGGCCATAGTTTTTCAGCGTTTTCTTTGTCAACTTTGGAGCACTTTGCCCCCGGCTTAAGGCTCGTGGCACGGGCTCGCGCTGGGCTGCGAAAAGATTTGCACTTCGTCCTGACAGCCCATTCGACCGAAGAAGCTCGATCAGCTGGTGCAGAGTTTGGTCGACTGCTCAGAGTGAAGCTTTTGCCAAAGAACAGAAAACATATTATTACAATTACAGTGAACATATGTTTCTACATCACAATATATCACAATACAAAAAGAGTCAACATGTAGAAAAAACATTCGTCAATCCACAACGTGTCCCGTCAAAATCAAACAATGAAGTGAACACATACTATAGTGGATAAGTTATGATAAGTTGACATAAACAAGAAACAAACATAAGAACAGAAGAGAATTCAGGAAATCCACTTGTCCAATACGGAAATTGGTGTGACCGGGAAGCACCTCCAAGCCCTCTATGCTTTGTGTTGGCCCGACAGCTGGAGTCCATTGAAAGCCTCCCTCAAGGTGGACAAAGCAGTCAAGTGGTTGAGCTCGAACGTGAAGCTTTCAAGTCCATAGAACAGCTCTTTGCATCTTCACAGACTGTCCGCCGGGGGCTTGGAACACGGCCGCTGTTTCTACATGCTGTTTCTACAGCCATTTCGAAGCTTGATCACTCAGGTGAGAGCATGTGCAGTCAATATGGACTTGAAGGCAAAGATATCCCTGTGATGCACAATGGCAACTCGACCGAAAAGATTGGAGCATCATTGATAGGAACGTGAGTGAATGCCTTTGTCCTCGGAGTCTTGATTGTGTTGGCAGACCTTGTTTGTACAGCGTTGTGAGACTTGATCGGTTGAAACATGTGAGAAGCAAAGAAAGTATCCAATGCTTCAAGCATCCAATGCTTCAAGTTGAAAGGTTTGAAAGCATCAGGTACCAGCACCCAAAAGAAAGCATCCAAAGACGCCCAGAAGGAAGCGAGGGAGATCTTGGGACTTCCAGCCAATGCACCAGCCTTTTGCATGCAATTGGATGGGTGCGCAACGGGCCAGCAAGCAGAAACAACTACATGCAGCAGTCTTGAAGAAGAACATCATACATAAACAATCATAAAAGATATGTGCACCGGGGTGTTTTTACAAGTACTGTCACCAACAATCTTGCTGTCATCTCTTTCTGTGTTTGTTTGACCTGTTTGACTGTTTGTTTGCAAGTCTATGTATGTATCTAGCTACGCTACTGTATTTATCTTATCAAAGCATCAATAGACAGGTGAGTTTGCCCAAGTTTATTTGCATTTCAACGGCATGTGGCGCTGTTGCTTTTTGGATGATGTAGAACATCCTTCAGAGCCTTGAAAGCCTCGGGAGCAATGTTTTGTTTGAACAGTTTTTTTTTTACGTATTCCATCTTGGAGACAGGTGTTTGCTACATTACTGTTGTCTTTAGAGAATCTGATTAATCTGTAGAAGTACCTTACTTCATAGGGAACTAGTGACACCTGCATATTCACTTTAGGTACTGTACCTTGTTAATTACCGGGAACGCTGCTTTATTTTACTTGGGAAATTGTTTTTTCTGACCCTCCAGTTCTTGGGACTTAGTCTTGCGTCTTGGCCTCGCATTTGCGCAACCATTCCATGCCTACAGATTTTGATCTTTGGGAAGGGGAGACGTCTCTTGGAACCGTGTTTGGAACTTAATTTGGCCTTGCTGGCAAGTCTCAATTAAATTCTATATTTATAATTACCTATACAATGTTAATGTTATAGACATCTACTGGCAAGCAATGTGTTGCTTTGTTCTTAAATGCACGTCTCTGTGTTCCTCTAGATGTTTTGTATCTGTTAATGCCTTTGTCTGTCAATGCGTGTTTCTATGTTGGCATTGTACATTTGTTCAGGCCTATGTCATATATCCATATCATATCTGCATTTATGCAGACGGGAAGCAATATAGTGAGTGACCCCCTCAATTGAAGATGGTCGAAGAGAATTACTTTGTGGATACGGTACATGTTTTCATACATCTAAATCCTGAGCTATCCTGTATGTTTCAGGATGTTTGAAAACAATGATGCACTTCTAATTCTTTCCACATGGAATTAGTAGAACACCACAACTTCTTTGTATGGGTGACCATGGGTGCTTTGTTCTTGAACCTCTGAAGACCAGCAATGCATCCAAGGCTTTGTTGCTGAACCCATTTTCGCATGCCACGCATGTCCAATTTGATCATAATCACAATGTATGTACATTCGCATCTAGAGACAGTGGTTGATTTTGATTTCCTGGATTTACATCTTGTTTGAGCTCAGAAGTTCGCTGACTGATGACTGCTCCAAGGTGATCCTTTACACCGGCCGATTGTTGCAACACAAAGGAGTCGACCTTCTCGTTGAGGCACGACAGCGGGCCTGCTACGCCTAAACCATGGATGCTTAGGAAGTGCCCCTCTTCAATGGTTGCAGGTAGTAAGTGGCAGGTGTTACCAGGATGTTAGGTGTTGATGTTGGGTTGCAAAATCAACCCTTGCAGATTTGTAAAATACCAGGATATACTGCGGTTACCACTTCGAACCACATCCTTTACGTTGATTGTCCTTGATTCATGTTAGTTCCTTCAGTCGCTTTATAGAAGCTTCACGATGCTTGAAACTGCTTATAGCATCTCTTACATGTACAACTACTATAAGATCTTTGTAGACTATACCAATCTATATCACCCATAGATAGCGTTAACCAATGTTAACCATTACAGGAAACGCCACAGCTCCAGCCTCCAATGACGGTCCTGATGGGTTGCCACAGGCGATTCCCTTCGTCCTGCAGCACTGGCGCGATGCCCACTTTGTCATTGTAGGCCGCCCACAGTGCATGCGCCATGATGCTATTGCCATCCAAACAATTTGATGAACGGAAGAATGGAATCCTTTGGACGCTTACGTACTCTTGCAATCTATATTTTGCTATCATTTTACTATATCTTCTTACCATATCCATAATTTTACTCTAATTTGGACTCTATGTCTTTGGACTCTTACTATTCATTCATATCTCACATTTTGCTATATCGCTTATGTAATCTATTACTTTTCTATATTTTCTTCGCATATCCATCCACACTTCACCATATCTCACAGCACATCTTCAACTGGAAGGCACTGGGCATTTGCGTGGTAGCCTGGAGCGACGTATCGAAGAGCTGGGAATTGGAAAGGCAGTCACCTTTAAGGACGGATCCGATTTCTGGTGGATTTTGGGAGGAATCTGGTGGAATATCCATTTTTGGGAAGATTTTTTTTGGGAAGATCTGGATTTTTGGTGAAAGTGGTTTCAAAGAAATGATTGGTTGGTTGACTAATCTCTTTCGTGGGGGGTAGAAACCACCAACCAGAAGATGTGTTGTGATCACTCAGATGTATCTCCAAGTGACAATCGCATTTCTCAATGCTGTGCTCTTTTCTGTTTTTGTTCGTGGTCAGGCCTCCAAGTGTGAAGGAGAAGAGAAACGCAGATACCTGGAAGCTTGCGACGCGGCTGCTTGCATGCAGCTTTCAAGATGGCCAAGCAACGCCCCAGATGCTGCTGCAGAAATTCATAAAGAATCTCATCATATCCCATCTAAGATTATCTGAATGAATGAGTTATTCTGAATCTACTCTAGATTATCTAGATGTGGTGATCTCAATGAGACTCTGCCATCCTGAGGTTGCGGTGCCATCTCGCCAGGATTTTTATGGCGTTGATGTGATTGAAAGCTGGGCTGCAGCGAGGTAGGATCAATGGTAAGATGTCGCTTTTTGCTGCAACCGTGCCATCTCAACGCCATTAGCAGAAGCGACTTTAAAGGAAAACACATGGAAAACAGGTGACTAGTGGATAATGACATCAAATAGACAGGTTAGCAACATGATTGGATAATCACTGTATATAGTGCTTATCAAAAATGGTTAACACAACTACTGGGCCCATGATTTGTTGGCTGAGAGGCCTGTCATTGGTGCTGCTAGTGGCGAGCTGCGTCACTTGATCAAGCCGGATGCGACGGGCTACATGGCGGACCAGGATCAGCAGATCAGCAGTGGATGGTCATAGGCTTGCCCTCCAAAGTTGGTAGCTTCAAGCTATGCACTTCAAACATCTTCAAAACATGACTATTCTGCAGGAGTCAGGAAGCTTGGCTTGGGGCCTCTGCAAAATCTGTGAGAATCGGGATCATGCTGGCCTCTTGGCAACTTTTGATGCTAGAATCGATGCTCTGTAACGTGCAGTGATTCTCTCCTCACAGGTAGATCATGGTAGATCGTTGTTGACTGAGGCTGGATGGGTGAACAAGGTTGGGAGCAAGTCCAACAGAGCTTTCTTTGGGATACCATTGCAAAACGCACAGAGGAGTTCTACATCAACATGCTGGGCTTACAGGAGACAGTCGGCTGTCCCTCCAGGGAATCCATCCTGCACCAGTTGCCGGTGCAGGATTTCTTCCAATTTTCTTCCATGGACCATAATCAACCGTCATAAAACATCATAAACCATGATTAAACCATCATTGATTACTTCAATGATATTTTGATTTTGATGCATTAACAATCATTCCACCTACCACAGCATGAACCATTTGAACATCATTGACATTCACTGAACAGCCATGAACATCCACCCATCATGAACCACGAACCAGCCGCCATTGAACCACAGGAGGCGCCTCGTGCCCTGGCCCGGCGCCGTCCGCTGGCAGCAGCCTTGGGTGCTGATGCTGCGTGGTTGCTGCGGATCTGTCGCCGCCTGGTGGCACAGGGAAGGTCTCGTGCTAGGCACGTAGAAGTGTTGGTGATTGTCATATATCTGGTGGTTTCTCAGAACAGGGAGCCCCAAACTTATGGTTGGTTTATTGATAAAGAATGGTCAATCTCCACCTATTTTGGCGATTGTCATCTTTGGTGGTTTCTCAAAATCGGTGTCTCTCAGTTCATAGGTGCCTAAAATGACAAAAATCACCAATTGTTGTGGTGATTTCTCAAAAATTGTTGGTGGTTTCTCAAGATAGGTGTTTCTCAAGTCATAGGGGTGCCCCCAAATCATCCAATATTAGTCATTTGTAGTAATAAACCAACCATTTGTGGGGTCCCCCATCTTGAGAAACTACCATTGGTTTATTGATAAAGAATGGTCACTAGTGGATGATTTGGAGGTACTAGTACCCCGATTTTGAGAAAACACCATTTGTGAACTACCATGTGCGTAGTTAGGCTTATGTTTTGTGACCATTGTCTTTAGATAGAACACTGAAATGTAAAAGTCTTGGACGGTTCAATGATGACATTTTGTTATAGTCTACTTTTATCGCACTCAAAAGATTTCTGGATGGTATGAGATTTGATGATTGATGATTTATGATGATCTATGATGATCTATGATGATCTATGATGATTATGGATGGCAGCTGTGAGCGTTGATTGGACCTCCAAGCAGATTTGCCAGGCCTCTTATCTGTTGCCTTTGGCGGTGATGCAACGCTCAGCTGTCTGGGCAGTGATTTTGGCTGGCAAGGTACCTGGGCGAAAACCGGGTAAACCGGTGTCCATGGATCGCATTGAAGGCACATGGATACCACTGGTATCAGGCTATCAGGCTCTGTCAGTGGTAACGATTGGGTTCAGCTAGGTTTTGCATGATTATGTTCCACAAGGCAGTCCCCCTTGTGGGGTTCGGACGCCATTTGCAGAGTAGTGAGTAGGATTTGTGTTTCAACAGTTTCAGCGCTGCCATAAGCTGCCGTTGCGAATAGCATTGGCTTCCCGCACCAAGGAAGAGTGGACTACCCAAGGAAAGGGAATGATTTCAGTGACAAGCATGCGAGAATACCCGTGGAATTGGCTGAAGTCAGTTGCCCAGTGGGAAGCAGTTGGACTTTTCCTTTTCCTGAAAGTTTACCATGAAGCATCGAATTCTTGTTTCTCCATGAAATCGCTCAGGATAAGACTGGAAAGCACAAGTTCTTAGCCATGTTCCAAATGTGCCTCATTCGAGCAGAGCGCTGTCTTCAATGGCTTGGAGATCCCACGCCAGATGTTCTCTTCAAGGAGAGACGACTTGGTGATAAATTCTGATAGGAAGATGTTACAATGTGTTGGTTACTTGTCGGTTTTGCTTGAAGTTATGAAGTGTGAGAAAAACGATTCTTAATGTTCGAACCTGGCTAGATGTTTACCTATTGCGGTATTAGCTTTGCAGCTGGGAAGTGCCGCCGCAGGATGAAAAGAAGCAGGTATTGATTTTCAGTCGTGGCTGCAGCATTTTCGCTTTTAATTTCGGCTCAGCATACCTCTCAAACCTCAGCTTCAACATCCCTCGTTTGAAAGGCCGGGAGTTTTGTTGATCCGAAAGGGGCTGAAACCAGACTTTCAAGATATCCATCCTGTTAATCCTTGTGATATTCTCAAGAAGACCGAGAAGTATATTAAATCGAATATAGAGAATTGGTAGTGAACTGCTGGTCGTTTGCTTCTGCAACATTCTGTTCGGTAGGTGTAGTCCCAAGTTGGCTGAAAGGAAGAGACGCGCATGGAAGTTAAAATGAGAGATGAGGATCCCGTTGAGAACGTTTTAATTACTTTATATTTTTTCCACTTCCATGGTTGTGTGACATAGGTTGATTGCCAATCAACCAACCAAGACTGATCAACTGAGAAAGAACAACTTCACTGCCAACTATGTAAGCAGTAAACCCCAATTAAAGTCCTTGAACAACAAAGGTCCACAGCACGGATTTCAGCTGGCTTGCAGGCGTCACCCGCGACTTCAAGTGTGTTGGGGTCCAAGTGTCAAGGTTTGCCCTAAAACTTGGAACAGTCGAGATGAACACATTTTGTGGAGCGGATTTTCAGGCCTTTCGTTTTCTCCACACTTTTTTGTTTAGATTCTACAGCTTTTGGGATCTCATCATCTTGATAGCCAGACTGAGGTCTTGAATACCCAGGATAAACGCTTTGGAGGCAGTTCTTCTGATCCATCACCGATGGTGCCTCTGTCGGATGGTGAGATGAAGCTGGTCTTGTCGGTGCCTTGCCATCCTCTTAGAGATGTCTTTCCATTTGAATCTCCATGTGAACCCATGTCGCCAGAAGATATCATAAGATACCATAAGTGTTAGCGGTCAATTATTGCTCAGATGGAGGAGAAATGCGCAATTTCCAGAGCAGTAGCTGCTGCAGTGTGATTCCAACATATTCCAACCAGGCTCAGAGCGCTATGGTGATGGCTCCTGCAGAAGCGGATGACGCCCTGTGCCAGGCAGCCATTTGAGTGCGTCGTCAAACAAATCAATCAGCTACCGTCTTAGAGCAGCTTTCCCAAGGATTCTTTTATGGTGTGGATATTCCTGAGCTACCTGTTGGCAGCACTCAAATCTTTACATGCATACGATGTGATACGATATCATGCAAGATTTTTCCGGAAAGGTTTGTCTCAGATGCCGATCCTGAGACGATTCGCCTTCGTGTTCAATGCTCCTCTGCAGGACAAAGTTCTTCAGCTTGGGTCCGCCGACGACTTCATTGATCTTGTTGTGAATGATGCTTGGAAGGGAAGCACACCTATCAGTTTCAAAATCACAAGGCCGCAAGGCATTGCGACCCTCCACAGTACTATTCCGTACTGTATAAATAAGAAACATAATGAAGCAGATAATAATGACTATCGCTGTATACATTTGCACATAATGTGTAATCAATAAATCTTGAATATTAGAAGCTGATTGGATTATCAATCATTGAAATCATTAAACATACAATTTTGTAACTATCATTGGAAATTCATGATTAAATTGCATAATCATAACATCCTGTAGAAGGATCAGGTTCGCATCAACCATTGGACGAATTGTTGGGGTGAAGCCACTGAGGACACGGCCGTCAGCCCGCCAGCTTCCTGCAAGGTGCTCACGTTCGCCACTTGACTGGGAATGGAGCAGTGGATGTTTGGAGGTTCTGAGCTTGGAGTGTTCATTGATCCCACTAGTGAGCTTCAGGAATGTTCTGATCAACTAGTGATCACTAGTTGATTGACTAGCTTCATTACCTTCAGGAATGTTCAGTATGAGGAGTTTGACTAGAAAGATATTGACATCTTTGGGAGGATCTTAGTTTGCAATGTTTTCCTTTTGTTCTTGCAAATTGCAAATGACCATCCTTCCTGGAGCTTCTGCTGGAGCTGGTTTGGGAACCAAGCAACATGACATCACCCACCAACGATTTGTTGACATAGTTGACCGTTAATTTGCATAAATTTATGTGTTCATGATAAGCGGCTTTCATAACTGCTGAATCCGGCCATGGACTGCGAAGGAAGAAATGGCAGCGGAAGCAAAAGCTTCTTCAGAAAAGGCCGAAACCGAGAACACTGAGGCGGGGAACAGGTTTGCCAGGCAGCTCTCCAAAGTACAACTCGGCTCCGCATCACCAAGCTGTGATGATTTGTTGTGGATCCGAGTTGCCCTTGCATCTCGTTTGAGACAGTTGCTTTCTGCTTGCCCAGGACACCAAAACCACTGCACCACAACCAAGTGAGTCTTCCCAGCCGGCAACCAGCGAAGAAAAGTCTTTCCAGCCGGCAAGCGAAGAAAAAGGAAAGAAGGAAAGTGAGGAAAAAAATGAGGAAAAGAAAGAAGCAATAAAGGACCCAAAAGAAAGAAGCCAAGAAGAAAAGACCGAAAAGGACTCTGCTGCGCTGTTTTCTGCTGTATTCAGGTTTTTTAATGTTTTTCAGATGTGTAAAAAACTTGTAGTTTCCGAAAATTTGCCCTTCTCAACCCGGGAGGACGTGCAACGGGACAGCAGGGCCTGGCTGCAAAAGTTCTGGTGACCCCATGGGAGTGGTGCCACTCCTCAAGTCGTGAGCATTTCTGTAGAGCTGGACACCCGCCTCAAGCATCTCACCAATGTTGGTGTGAGGGCACAGGTCCCTCGTGAAGTGAAACAAGGACTTGGTGTGCAAAAAGATGGAAAACTATCTTGGCAGATGGAAACATTGGAAACAGGGATGTACCGTGATGTACCTATGACGAGAACTACCCAGCAACAGTGGCATCACTTGGCATTTGAACCTACAATCAATGGTAGTTGACCAATGGTTAACTAACAGGAATTGGCTAATGGTTGATTGATGGTTATCCAATGGTCGTTTACATTCGTTTACTAATGGTTAACTAATAGGAATTGTCTACTGGTTGATTGATGATTAATCAATGGAAGTCCTCCATATAGACTACCCATGGTCTCTGTGAGAAAAGCTCGGCTCCTTAAGAAATTCATCGCTTCATTTGATCCGCTCCCAACACTGCCATTTCTGTGGCACCAACGCGGCCGGTGGTGTCAGCAACGAACCGCGGAACCGAGGCCACCGCGGCCACGTTCTCAACCAGCTCCGGTGGTGTGGCTCTCAGCTGAGAATCACCAGACCTTGGCGTTTTCCGACCCGTTTTCGCATGGGTTTTCAGTCTTCAGTTTGGTGCGCTTTCCTATGGAAAATCCTATGGAAAATCCTATGGAAAATCGGAAAATCCTACGGAAAATCCTATGGGATCAGTGAAACATGGTTCTCGTCCATCACGGCTCGTACAGCTAGTGACATCTAATCGTTCCTGGTGCTGAGAACCAAGCAGGAAGCCAACAATGGACCTGGCAGATGGGCAAGGCTGAGCTTGCTTCACCTTAAGACATTGGGCATGGATCGGTGGACTTTTTTTTCATGTACCCTTCATGATTTTGTCAGTGCAGGTTTTTTGGTTTGTATTTTTATGTTGTATGTACAATTAGTCGGATATGAATGTGTCTATATGCATGTATCATGATGACACATACAAGCATACGCAACACACACACACAAACACCACATTTGATTACAACTGCATGACCATGAGCGACAAGACCACTGACCCACGCCTATAATACAGATGATATCGTAGTTGAATTTCATATAATCCAGGAAACTGTCAGTATCTAGAACGGTGCGGCAACCAGTAACCACCAGTAACCACCAGTAGGCACTGCTGGGCTATTTGGATACCGTTGGAGAACATCAATACTTTGACTTCCGGGTCGCATTCTGACTTCAAAGCCAAAAAAACAACTCACACTTTAACAATAAACTACTATGTAAATCTATGTAATGTATACATACATACTGCAAATCACACATCCCGCACATATATAGGCACAAGGGCACATGGGCACATGGGCATATCATGACGCGGTGACATGGCATGAAGTTGCATTTGTGCATGTGATTCCTGACGTACAATAGATAAGACTGGCCCCACAGTCCATTGCAGTCGTCGTCCTTGTCCTCGTCCTCGCCCTCGTTGTCGTCGTCGTTATCCTCGACATTTTGATCATGACACCTAAGAAACACAGTGCTTGTCGCATACAGCCACGCTGTGTTGCGCGCAGCTGTAGCTCCCACTGTCATGGCCTCCGTGCCTTCTCGATGTTTGCTGTGCCTCCTGATGTGCGGCTCCACTTTGCCACCAGCGCCAGGGCACGGGGCTGGTTAAGAGTGGTGGGTGTTTTGGGGGGGAAAATGGGGGGGAATCAATGAGCTCATTGGTTAAGGGGTACCACCACTCATTGGTTAATCAACCCAAAACTGTAATTGATCAATGATAAGTGGTACCCCTTAACCAATGAGCTGATCAAAGGGAGGATTTCTCCGTGGCCATGGTGGTACCTACAATCCTCATCCAAGTTCATAATCAATATTAGATTTGGGGGTGCAACATTTTTCCATTACAGCGACGTCTTTAACATCACTGACTATTCCATCAAAGCCACGAATAATATGTTCTTGCTGTTCACCTCTATAAACCATGCATCATTGACCACTAATCAGTCTTATCTGAACCATTCCATCAAGAGTTTTATCAGCCATGGACCACTATCGACAAGCACTGACCGCTATTAAGAACTGTATAATCATTTATGCTTAGCCATGAACCATCATTCACCATGGCTGTTGACCAATGCATCGTAAAGCATCAACCGTTTACTGTTGGCCACGATGAACTACCGCTCATCACTTGGCCTTAACAACTACTAGCACCATCAATGATCAATCAGAACAAGTCGTCGTTGTCAAACATGACCAGACCATCACTAGTTATGTGAGCCATTGATAAACCATCATCCTTCACCACTAGTTAAATCATCATCATCATCATCATCATCATCATCATCATCATCATCATCATCATCATCATCGTCATCATCGTCATCATCGTCATCATCGTCATCATCGTCATCATCGTCATCATCGTCATCATCGTCATCATCGTCATCATCGTCATCATCGTCATCATCGTCATCATCGTCATCATCGTCATCATCGTCATCATCGTCATCATCGTCATCATCGTCATCATCATCATCATCATCATCATCATCATCATCATCATCATCATCAGTCGTCAATGAAGCGTTGACTATGCACCAGTTCAGCATCAAATAACCATCAGTTCAACCATCTATGACCCATCACAACCACCAGAAACCATCCGCTAAGCGGCAAAAATCACAAAATGCTAACCATCAATCATAACCATCACTAGGAAGCATTCACCATCATATCATCACCATATTCACCACTTTATCAACCACATTCACCCAGCAAATTAACCCAGCATATTAACCCACCAAGGCAAGCTCGTTGATATTTGTAAGCGCTAAACTTATTTGGCTGTTGCTGGCGCCGTGAGAAGTTGCCGCGCACCATGGTTTGGTGGATCTGGGACTGCAGATGCCTACGAACCCAACCTCGAAAGGGGACCGGAGTGGACTGGGAGCCACGAAAATCGCAGGATCAGAGGAGGAACCGCTCTTGCAACCCGAAAAGTCGTCTCTTCAAAGTGAGCTAGGAGCACCTTTTTGCGCAAAAAATGATGCTTCTGACATGATATCATAACCATAAATGGGGCATCCCCAAACCACCGAAGCATCTTCATTTCCAACACAGCCCACCAAGGCACAAATCTGTCACTGAGCACCCGGGCTCGCGTACGGAGAAACCACGCGAGACCTCAGGTGGTCAAAGAGACTGGGCGCACGGAGGATGGACAGCTTGTGGACCACTGCTTGGGCCATACAATGAGTGATTCCTATTCACATCCATTCACTATCCAGAAATATCCAGAACATTCCAGAACTGAGATAGGTTGCTACCATTTTTCATCCTGTTCAAGTTCTCGAATTCGAGTGATAGGTTTTGTTCACAGCGTGCACATTGGGCTCTAGGTTGCCGCATTACTCACCCTCAGCTGATTGTGAGGGTCAGGCGACTTTGTCAGTTGCAGATGACTTCAGAGTTTCACGTAAGGCAATCGTTGCAGCTTGGGGAAGCTGCACTTTCACATGGGCGGAACATTTCTGTGCTTTTGAAGGCAGCAGTGGCATGTTTTCGAGATGTGTTTGACGAACGCTTTTGAATTTTCAATGAAGGAGTGTGGCAACATGATTTCAAATTCCAAGTCAGTCGAATGGATCAAGCAGCGTGTCCTTCAGAGAGGGCAGTTGGGAACACACAAACCCACATGTATTCATATTTATTCTGGGTTTCACACTTCCGTCAATTGTTTTCAGTGTACATTCTCTTTTGCATTGTGACAGTTGGTATCATGAACACACGCAAACACATACACCGGCAACATCCCGCAAGCATAGCGTCATGGAAATGAGTGCTTTCCAACACAAGAAGAAGGGGTGTTGCTGGCCTTTCGCATCGTTCGTGCTGGCGAAGCCAGACGATCAAGGTAGCAATGCAGAGACAGCCAGTCAATCACATAGGATTCGTTTAGGACATTGCGATTTGCTTGCGGCCATGCTGGTGGCTGTGCAGGCGAAACTTTTGCAGCGTGCAGCCATTTCATGTCAAACTGCTTGATGCCAAAACGCGCTCGTCACAAATGACTCTCTGTCGATGTTCGTGATTCATGATCATATTGTGATGATATATTGTAGACCTGTACATGCCCTAACCATGTTTAATATTAATATGATGTGGTGTTGCATGATATTGTCATAGTTTGCTGATATATTAACTTGCGGCTCGCGAGTCAGCCACTGATGCGCCAAAAATCTGGCAGGCCCCGGCCGTGGCCTGCCACCATCACCCTGCTCGGCCGTCTTGCTTGTGCCAAGGAGACGCGCCATGGGAACGCGTAGTGGTTCTGGGGTGACCTATCCTGTATCGCATCGCAGTGTGTCACTGGATTACACCGGATGATTTATGATTATATAATACTATATAGCAATATATAGCTATGATATTTTATGATCATACTATAGCAATAAGATAATACTATAGCAGTAAGATTCAACAAATGATTTTGTCCGTTTTACTTCTGCGATTCTGGTGATGCTTCTGTGAATGGTCCAGGTTTTAGACCATTGCCATTGTTGTTTTCATAGAGCATTATGAGAAACGCTCACCACAAGCGCTGTCAATCTAGGAAGGCTTCTAAGGTATATACTGTATATATATATATATACAGTATATATATAAGAATATGTGTATATGGTGTATGTACATATACATGTATATGTTGTGAGTGACCTCAGCACTGGTAGCTGCAACAAACAGCTCCCTTCCAAGCAGCAAAACGGAAGCGGTTCTTTTCCCTGACCACTTCGGAAAGACGATCCGGCGTCTATGGAAAGCAGATCGGAGTAAGGCTGTCCACAGCCCTGCCAAGCACAAAGGAGACCCTGCTCCTAGGTATCACTGTGCGGCCTCGCACGAAGCTATGGCTGAAGCATCAAGAACCCACCCACTCCTGCCCTTAGCTCTCCGGAGCCAGATGCTGTGGATCGAAGGAAGCTGGTTCACCTGTTTGGTTCTGTGAAGGGGATCAACCGTGGGATGGCTGGATGTAGGACATGAACATCATGGATGCAACGATATTCAATTCACATTCCTACAAAATCCAAATTTAAGAAACAATCGTTGCATACAGCAGGGTTTGGTGCGGATGTTTCTGAAGTTCGGAGCCATCGGAGACGGTTTCGGGATGAGGCACGATTTTTCAACACTTCCAACTCATCATGTAGACGGTATTTTCCTAGACGAAGGGTCTCACGAAGGAAGGATGTTTGCATAATTTTAGTAAGGGCATCTGCTAGTTGTGCTCCTGAATGTACCCACCTTAGTGAAATGTTTTCCTTCAACATTTCCTTGATAGACATGGCTGTAAGTTGGGTGCGGAGTTCAGAGCAGCTTGGCATAGCTGTGCGTGTCACCAAATCATACAAACTCTTGCAATCTGTGGCCGCAAAGTTTTCGGGTAGCTGCTGGGACCGCAGTGTGGCCGTCGTATAAGTTTCAGGAAGTTGCTGCAGAGCTTTTTCCGGATCTCTCCAAGGAACTTTTGGGTTGAGGATCCAAGCCCAGCAGAGCCTGATCCAAGATAGTTGATCAAGAGTGGTGTTCAACGACACTGATTCGGCAGCCAAAGTGCTTGTCACTTGTCACGACTCTTGGTTTACTGGGCAAGTTGTATTATCTTTGATGGCTTCGTGTGTGCTCATGATGAGCATGCCAGTGTGTGAGTTGGGGTTCCCCTTGGATGCAAAGGATGCATCTGAACATCCCAAAAACCTGACCGAAGACACCGGGATCGGCTGTATTTTGATTGTTCCTTCATGGTATTTCTTCGCTTCATGCAGGGTTTGATTTGCCAAGATTAAGGTAGCGACCGATGCTGTGTTGATCTGTGACTGTAGCATGCTAAGTCGCGCAGACAGGTCGGGGCGCGTGTGAACTGCTGCGTGTTGAAGACTTCCTACCAGGGCACGCAGTGCATGTCGTTCAGACTCGGTTACCGGTGCTGACTCTTGTTGTCGGCGGGCCTTGTCCACTGCTATGGCTTCAATCTCACGGACATACCTAGATTGGGAGAGGTGAATGGTCTTATCGGGGGTTTGGTTGACATCGATACCTGTGAAGGTGAACTGTTGGATCTTTTTGGAACCAAAGGGAAACTTTTTCTCCAACTGTTCTAGTTTGGATAAGAATCTATGGTTTCCAGAGCAAAGTCCGTCGTCGACGTGCAATCCGATTGTGCCATCTGGGATCTGGGTATATTTATTCCGAAGGATGAAAAGGCGTGCATCAAATGGACTAGGTTCAAACTCTAGATTGATTAGGGCCTCCCGTATCGCTTGGTACCATTGAAAGGGGGCATCCACGAGACCGTATGCCCCTTTTTCAAGGCGGCGCACTTCATTGGTAGCCATCTGAAGTTGTTGAATCATCTCTTCTACTGGCTCGATTGCTAAGATTCGATCAGACTGGGGTTTACCCTGAAGGAATGCCGCTTTCACATCAAATGATCGAATGTCCCAACCCATGGAAGAAACCAATTGGAGTAGGGCATGACGGCCTAGAGTCGGTGAATCTCGGGGCACTTCAGTGAGCTGTGGGTCTAAGTACCCCAAGATGACTAATCGGGCCTTAGCCTTTTTAGTCTTGGCGTCGGGGTCAAAGGGACTACCGCTATCACTTTCAACCGGTTTCCAGGTGAGGACCCACCTGCAGCGAAGGATTTGGTCATGGGGTACTTTGTTCCTAAGGATACGTGTGATGGTACCTGTCTTGATCCAGTTCTTGACTTCGGAGTGCTTGGCCACTTGAAATTCTTGTCGCTCAGCTTCGCTCAGCGATGACAGCTTGACCTCTGACTTTTGCCGTTTGGCGGCGGTAGCCAGAAATGCCATGTCAGAGCAATCGGTCTCTGCCTTCCAAGCATTGATGTCGGCATCAGTGACATCAATGTGGCAACGCCATGCAGTGTGGGCGTCCACACAGTCCAAGGATTCTGGTTGAACATCAAGACTAACCAGGGCTTCGCATACTAGTTCATCATCATCACATTCGGGAATCGGAGCATTCAAACCATCAGAAGGTGTGTCTTCAGGTGGGATGATGGAGTCTGGCTGATTGGAGTGAGTGGATGGTGGCGCATCGGGTTCAACGTCAGGTTGAGGTTCGGATTGGGTGTCAATGTTGAGTTCTGTGGAGGGTTCTCTTCTGGAAGGACTTGGGGTAAACTGATATCATAAGCCTGTGATCGACCCTGGGAGAGAACCATGGGGATCTGTTGGGCAATCTGTGATACAGATGGGTTGTTCGGCATCACCACGATTTCCTTGGCTTCGGCGGCAGTGACAGGGCGCACATGTTCGGGAGCAACACGATAGAGCTTGCTCGCGAGTGTGACCCACACTGTTTGTTGATTCTCATGAACAACAACCTTCATGGGACTTGTCCATTGACCTGGGAGAGCACCCTTGCCAGGGCGCCAAATCATGACCCATTCCCCGGGCACATAGTTACGTTCTCGATGTTGGTATCTACGAAGGATGGACCTACGCAGAGCTTGGTCATGATCACATTGGACGAAGGTCTTTCGAGCAAGCTCCCGGGCTGTCAACTGTTTCCGGAACTGAATGCCGTGAGCGGTCTCAGCATCTGCAAGCAAATGTGCCGGCGACAAGTCAGCACTTATCACAGAGCCGGGCATTCTGGTGTGTTTACCTAGTACCAATACCTCCGGTGCATATCCTCGCTTGATACTGCTGGCATTCTTAGCTTGAACACAAAACCAAAGGGCCCTCTTGAGTTCATCATAAGATGTGATTGGTGATTCCTTGTCATACTTGGTCAACATTGCTTGAAGGAAACCGCCGTGTCTTTCGGCCTTTCCGTTCTGGAAATGAGCTTCAGGACTTATGGTGGTGAGATGTATGTTGTGTTCTTGAACAAATTTATTAAACACTTCGGAATTAAGTTCAGAACCAGCATCAACGAGAAGCTCAGAAGGAGCGCCAACCCAGCTAAACCACATGGATACCAAGGCATCAACAGCAGCTTGTGCAGTACGAGTGGGGGACACGATGGCAGTCTGGAAATTGGTCGACCAATCAACAACATGATAAACATGAAGAGATGTACCCTGACCATTGGTCCATGTGAAGCCATCAATGCATATGCGATCATTGAAATCCAACTCGTCACGCAAAGCTGCGGGTCGTCCGGCTTTCGGACGGGCACTACCTTGGCAGATGGAACATTGAAGTTCCAGTGCGGCTCTGGCCATTTCAGGTCTGAACCCTTGTTGACGAAGGATACCGCTAAACTCCTCAGCCGGAGGATGTCCAAGATTCTTGTGTGCTCTCAGCAAAGCAATCTGTTCATCACGATTGAGACTCTTGAAGGTCTTACCTTGGCTCACATTCTGAAGATCAGCTTGTTGCGAGGGTGACAATTCATGTTCACTCGAAGACTGCTTCGGGGGCACAGAATCAGAAGGATTGACAGTCGAGGGAACTTCCTGCTCCGTGGCAGGGTTGGAGACACTCGCAGATGGTTCTGCGGGGGTAGCATCCGATGGAGAGCTCATCCGGAGCTCTTGCAAGGATGCGGAGCTGTTCGAACTGGGATTGCTGGCAAACACCGTTATACAGAGTCTACTGGCGTGCGTGGTACGAACACGTTGTCTCTGGGCCAGTTGTTCCCATGATTCCCAATCTTCCTCAGCATGAGTGTCTCCCTTACTCCTATCCATAAAAATCATCCGACGAACAGGGGCACTCCCAGGGCTGAGTTGGATCATAGGTTCCACAGTCCGGCTGGCACCTCGACATGCGACCATGTGATGGAGGGTATGTTCAGGCATGAGATCTTGAATGAGTTGATGGAGGTTGTCATGATTGGTGAGATTAATCTTGCCAACTCGAGGTGCGATGTGACCAATCTGAGAAAAGATGTGTTTCCACTGCTGATGATAGTTGATTGGTGGTGTCTTTACATCTACTCTGGCACGTTTGCCCCATTGTAATTGCTCTATTGCACAAGTTCGACTGAGTTTCGGTTTTGCCAGAGTACTGAGTTTCAGTCTCTTGGACGGCATCCGGCCAGCCTGCTCCGGGGCTGGTCGCACTCCCTGAGACACATAGATGGCAGCTTCCAGCTATGCAATCTCATGAAACTTGTACGGAACTTCCGGGACACCTTGAAACTGACACAGGAACTTTGCAAGTTGGCGGGCAAACTTTCGGGGATACTTCTCTGAGAATTGAGATTTACCAGCTATCACTTGGTGGGGATGATCTCTAGTACATCGAAAACCCTTGAAGTGATCTACAAACCGTGCAGAAGTGGTGAAGATCTTGAGGGACTTTTGTATGGGGAGACCGCTTTGTGGATCGGTCAGTGAACCCACATTACATAAATCCATGGTGACATGCAGCATGTAGTATCGAACCTCTTGGAGATATGGAACGCAGAACATCTGTGAGCGGCTGGGTTGTTCCCAGTGCATGTGGGCTCTCTGTGATCTCTGGAATCGCAGCAGCACTACACCTAATGCTAACTGGTACATGTGATGAAGTCGGGATTGTTGGAGTTGATCCCAAGCTTCGACGGATTTGTTCCCATTGAGACTTGACCAACCGGCCCAAGGACCACAAGTGGGGGAATACCAAAGATGTTTGGGTCTGTGCTGAAGGATCATCTGGAACAGGGATCTCCTGCCTTCGGGTGTACTTAAATCGCCTTGTTGGTAACCAAAACGAAGTGAACGATATCCTAAGTTGGAACATTGAGTGGTGAGTTGGCTTTGATCATGGCAAAAGACTTCAAGCACTGAAATCCGTGGGGAAGTTGAACCTGAAAATTGACATTGAACACTTTGAAGTTCATCAGTGATGAGTTGCATGTATTGTTGAAAACGTTTCTGTTCACGATTCGTCTCTGGAGTGAAATCGGATGCATGGAGACACTCATCTAGCCACTCACCAGGGGCGGTCACTGCTGCTCCGCCGTCTGCTTCACTGCCTGGGTCTCGATGAACTGGATGACTCTCGACAGAGCATCTTCCATGTGAAGCATGCGGTTCTGCAGATGCGTCAGAGTCTCGGCTTGATCTTGGTCGGCCACCACTTCGTACATCTCGCTCTCGGAGTCCGTTCCTGGAATGGAGATCTGAGATGGGGCCGCTTCGGCAGGCATCTTGCCGGGAGCTCTGGCCTTGGGCTGAGCCTTCATGAGTCGAGGGAAGGTCTGCCCTTTCACCGGCTTGGATTCCACCTGCACTGGAGTCTCGGTCAGTTCCGCTCGCTCCACCTTCTTCTCGATGAAGTAGAGAAACTTCTGGTGAGCAGGTTTGGTGCTCTCGGCATAGTGCTGTGTGAACCACATCACGTACGACTGCTGATTGCTCCACATCTCGGCATACGTGGTTCCTCGATGAGTGTTCCCGAAATCGATGACACTCATCTCCAGGTCGCTCATGGTCAGGTGATCGAAGTTCATCTTCACGGGCTGCACGGCCACCTGAACATCCTTCAGACGCTGCGAGAGGCTCGGCATATCTGACCTTCTTGGGAGGAACTCGGAAACTCGAGGGGATTGCGCGATGCTTGAGAGCAAACTTGGGCATGGGCATGTCATGCGGCTTCGGTGACACACCACTTGGGATCTCAGGATCAGTCCGGTGACTTGAGAAACCTGGGTATACCTCATGATTGCCTGGTGGGTCTCCTACAGCATGCGATTGAGGGAAGGCTTTTGCAGCCTCGGACACGACATGAGTCTCAGCTGTCTCAGGACCCACATTGGGATCCGCCAGGTCATTGACGTCCAGCAGGAACAAACCACGATCAGACAAATGAATGGGTACCCTTTTCTGGATGTGCTTTGCGTGTATCACTTGGTTCTCCGTGTCTATGGTAGCTCCGATGGCTCGAAGGAGAGTGTTTGAAAGCAAGAAGGGGTCTCCCCAGGAACTATGGCTACCTTCGACAAAAACTTCTTGATGGGGATTACCAAAGCATGCTTGCTATGTAACAACCCTTGGTTTCCGAACCTGAAGGTGATTTGACACTGGCAACGTCGAACTCGTTGTCGGACTGCAGCACTAAGGCTGCTCAAAAGTTCGGGGATTCGCTGACTGCCGATCACCGTTTTCGTAGCACCAAGATCAACTACTCCCATGCTACCAGATGAAACCAAGAAAATATCATGCATGTTATCATGTTGGGTCTCGGCAGGTCGGGTGACTGGTAACCGAGCGGAGGGCTCACATGACATCGACTGCTGACAGGCACGAGGTTCAATCCTGGGCGCACGAATGAATGGCATGGCTTTCAAGCGATGGCGAAGGCATTCCCGTGGATTAGTGTTACCCATACTTTTGGGGTGACAGGTGAAAACATGGCTAACTACCGGCTGAGAGTCATCCAAGGTGGGCTCCATCTCAGGAATCTGGAAAAATTCCAGAGCAAGGTGATCACCATCATCTTGCGTCTGCACAAACGATGTCTGAGCAGGTGGATTGCGATTGGGATTTGGCGCCTGATCTCGCATTGGGCACTCGGCTTTCCAGTGTCCAAGTTTCTCCATGATTCTCTGCTGCAGGGAACGTCTCGAGGATAGGTGAGTTCGGCTGAACTTACCCTTGCCGGGCTTGCCGCTGCTCTTGCCTTTGCCCTTGGAAACTGGGAAAAAGCCTCGGGATTTTGCTTTCTCGCTCAACCGCCGACGAGCGTCGGCATAAGCATTGTCAGCCGAAGCCAACTCCTCATCACTCTGGATAAGGTCCACCGTGGCGGCCTCGAAGTCTGCAATCAACGCTGCATCCTCATCTCCTTCTTGAAGGAGACACTCTAAAGCCTCTTCTTCGGGAAATTCATCTCCAGCTTCTGTCGCAAGATTCGCTGCAGCAAAGGTTGCTGCAGGGTCTTCTGGGTCACCTCCATCAGCCATCAAAGCATTGGCATCATACGTCTTGAGCTTTGATTGTGTGCTCTTTCCTGTGACCATCTCCTGAAAGAATCCGGCTCCCAGCAGATTGCCGCACTCACACGGCTCGTGGACAGTTTGCCTTCTGAGCTGCTTTCGCATTCAAGGATCGCTCGCTTTTTGTCCTCACTCGAGAGTGAGGAGCCCCTGAGGACCACATACGATTGAATCTCTTCCAAGCCTAACTGCCGCTGAAGTAGTTCGGACCACATGACGTCCGCTCTTGCTAAGAACGAATCGTTCGATTCGTCCTGCCGCTGACTGCAGCGGTAAAGAGCTTTCTCAGCCACCTCGTACTTGCGCTCCAGGGCAATCTGCCCCCACTGCCCTCCAAGCAGTTCCACGATCTTCTGGATGGATTTGCGGTCATTCTTCGTGACCTCCTCCGCATGGAGTTGCAGCTTTGCAAAGGCTGTGCCCTTGCAACCAAGGACCAAACGGGTGGCGAGCTCCGTCCATTTCTTATCTGGCCACATATTCATCAGCAGTTTTACCTTCTTCGTATATTCTTCTAAGTCATCGACGGCTGGGTCAAACGTCGGAACCAGGACAGCAAGCTGATTCGGTACGAGATTGGAACTCGAAGCAGCGGATGCTTCTGAGCTCTCTGGCATTGCGCTTACAAAATCGTCGGCCAAAGTGGCCTGTCAGCGAATTCCAAAGGGATCCTGGAAACAGCGCGAAGCGTGGTAGCTCCGCTACCAGTGTGAGTGACCTCAGCACTGGTAGCTGCAACAAACAGCTCCCTTCCAAGCAGCAAAATCGGAAACGGTTCTTTTCCCTGACCACTTCGGAAAGACGATCCGGCGTCTATGGAAAGCAGATCGGAGTAAGGCTGTCCACAGCCCTGCCAAGCACAAAGGAGACCCTGCTCCTAGCTATCACTGTGCGGCCTCGCACGAAGCTATGGCTGAAGCATCAAGAACCCACCCACTCCTGCCCTTAGCTCTCCGGAGCCAGATGCTGTGGATCGAAGGAAGCTGGTTCACCTGTTTGGTTCTGTGAAGGGGATCAACCGTGGGATGGCTGGATGTAGGACATGAACATCATGGATGCAACGATATTCAATTCACAATATGTATGTATATATGTATGTATTTATTTATTTACATGAATATATTGAGACCCCCACCCGTCCAGGCGGCCCAGGACTTGGTGCCAAGAAGTGCTGTCCCAAAGCCAGGCTGGTCAGGGACGCTCCTCCCATTTCCTCGAAGCGCAGAAGAATTCAGAAGAATGTAGCAAAATTTTTGCAAAATATTTTGAACCACATCATTTCTTTGAAGAGTTCAATAGCTGATCCTGAGTTGTCCTGAGTTGTCTTGGCATCTCTTGAGAACGGAGATATTGTGAGTCTTTGGAATGGTCGATAAGTTCTTGCCGTGCGAGGGCGGCTGTTGCCTTTCTGGCGGCATATTGTTTGCGAAGTTTAAAGAGATCATTGCGCGGAAGGCAGGAAATGGGAGGAAATGGCGGAAAATGGCAGGAAAGGCTCGGTTTCGCCTAGTGACAGAATCTCTGAATACTTGTAGTCAACTCGCAAAAAGTCGCTATGTCTTCATTTCTTTTTAAAGATGCTTTCCACTGCTTTGATCAGTGTCACCTTGACTGGGTATCATCGGGCATCGCCGTCAGGTGTGCAAGACGTGTTCTTCAACCATTTGCCATTGAGCCAATAAATCCCTTCATGTCAGAAATGCAGGCGGTTTGGTCTTGCCGGGCCAGTGCGTTCGTGGAAACAATTTGAGTCGTAGTTGTTGCAAGCCCTATCTACACCCAGAAGTTTCCCAAGGTCATGTCAGGAATGAACATATGATCTGTTGAGGGATATCGGGATCTATTTGACATCACTCCACCCTGCATGTCGCGCAGTGAGACAACATTTCTGCAATAAACTGGCGATATGGATACCTCGTTACATTTGACGCTACATCCGACTCTGGATCTATCCTAGTTTACCTTTGAGGTAGTACAGTAGTCTTTATGGAAGGTAATTAGGTTAAGGATGTTTGGTTTATCAGTGTTTGCAACAGATTCTGCCTCGGGCGGAGAACACACAAGTTTTTTTTCTCTTGATCCAGCCGATTTAGAATCAGAACTGTAGACTTGATAGGGTACATGTTAGTTCAGAGTTCACTCCGATTTTTAGAAGCCACCCTATTGCAGAATGAAAGACTCCAGTCCAGCCCTGTGAAGCTTCATCGCAGCATGTCGCAACGGTCTCAGCCATTTCCAGATTGCTCAAACGACTCAACTATTGCAATTTTCGCTGTGCTCCCCTCATGGCGCCTGCTGCCTCACGCTTTGCAGCCACAGGACGGGAGTTTGCGTTTACATGAGATTCTATGATATCTAATTGATTCTAGATATAGATAGATATAGCATGATATAGCATCAAGATTATTTGAATATAGCATGTCAAACACTTGTGTGACATTGAATGGTATGAATCTTGACGATAGTTACCGCACACAGATGACTATCAATTTGATTGTGTTGTGTGTACATTGTGTGATAGTTGGAATCAAGTGAGGCCTTGAGGTGCAAGACTTGTAGCACGAATTTCGTTTGCATCACGCCTCGTAGATATTTCTTCAAGTGGTTGATTTGCGATCATGAAGGAATGGTGGTTCCGTGGCATTTTTCATGTAAACCGATTGGCTACTCAAGCATTTTCCAGGTAGTTTTCCCGGTATTTCTCCTGGTAAACTGTCATTTTCGTGGTAATTTTCTTCTAAAGCTGGACATTTGTTGAGTTGTTGACTCTGAGTCACTGTTCACCGGGCTCCTGAGGCCTCGCATTGGGATCATTGGGCCTTGCCTCAACTTTCGTGGTGCCCACGCCTGGTAGCGCCAAGTCAGTTGGTAACAGTGCTCTTCGAGGCCGGCACAACACAGATTCATACAGCAGATCTAGGTGCAGTTGATCAAGATCTTTGGGGAATCTGATTTTGGATCATCTGATTTATTGGATCTGCTGAAATTCCATGCAGGGTTGGATCTGATGGGACATGAAAACAACATCCATGTTCACATTGCCTGGACAGCCTCCAGGCTCAACTGTGGAAAAAAACACCAGTGCCAGGTCGGGCTCTTACAGTTCTTAGATGGGGTGATGGTTCCACCGTGTTGCAGACGTGACCAACATGTCACCGAGGTCGAATCACTTGGCGACTTTGGCAGCTGCTTCGGCCACTCGTCATTTTTCAATATTTTTCACGACGATATTGTTTGCTTGCTACACAGTGACTGAGTGTTTTGAAGGGGTTGACCTTGTGTTTGTGGGGGTATGTGAGGGTATGTGAGGGTGTGGTGGTGTCCGTGTTTGTGTGTTTGTCTGTTTAGAGCTATATAGTGCAAGTTTCCTCACTAGCGTCTCGAACTATATCGCCATCATTACTGCCCTCAAAAATCCCTCAACTGAATTGAAGTGTAATAGCTATTAATAGGCACAGAATAGGCAAAGATGACGTGCGAAATGCCGAAGCACGTGCCACATTATGGTCCAGGTGCGCACGTTTAGCCCGTGCATACGCGCTCCCCCAGGTCAGCCTTGCGGCCGTGAACGTTGGCCGCACCCGCGCTCAGGCGCATGGCAACAGGGATAGAAACAGAAAGATTTAAGCTCTTCATGGCTCTCCATGCCTTTGCTTCGTGCATTTCATCTCGAGAATTTAGACATGGGCTTCTAAATTTTCAACAGGTTTCCAATTCCTACGTCTCTTGAAACATTTCTGAACGACATGCATTTCAAATCTGCAATCTGCCAAAGAAACCGTGTGGCAGGCATTTCAGCCTTCGCAGCAGATTGGAGCAAGTGAACCTTTGGGATTTTTCGATCCGTTGGAATTCACAAAGGTGGGTGATGAGCAGGGCTTCAGGAAGTTGCGCGCATCCGAGATTAAGCACGGACGATTCTTGCTTGCAGCGGGGTGTGATCTAGGATCTAGGAACACAATGCAACACATCTAATCGTCTATAAACATCATTAAACATCTATAAAACATAACACATCTTATTTTTTTGGCTTCCGCTTGTTCAAACCTGTGCAACGGCCGTTGAAAACATCAGATTACTAGGGCCAATGGCTCAAACACATGTTCGGACATTTTGCACAATTATGATCAATTATGGATGTTTCTGAAGAGAGAGGTTCATAAGTACAGGGCTTTGAATGCCTTGTAGGATTGTAGGTCGCGTCAAGGCAAGAAAAGATTAGACATCGATTGACACCAGATGATAATATGATAACTAAACACTCTCCTTATGTGTAACAGTTTGCCGGTCTTAACATGAGTATGCCTGAGTGCTTTGGAATCTGAAGAGAATGTGACTAGGCCAATAATTTCGAGGGGCAACTGCTCTTCTGAAAGCTACCTTGACGCAAGTGATTTTTGACAATTTTGGGCCTTAGCAAGTAAAACTATTGTGCAAGCCAAAATGGTCCATGTATGTTGTTTCTCTTGTACTCGTAGGATTTTACAAGTCAGTGCTCACAATACAAGGAAAGAATAGGAAAGATATTGTCAGCTCATTTTGTTTTGCCCTAATCAGTGTCAAGTCTGGATCGCTTTTGTACCATGGCTGAAGTGGAGCTTAGTAGGATTCGATCCCAGCTATGCCCCTCATCGATTCGCACTACAATAGCTCAGCCATTCACATCCATTTACATGATCGATGCCCACTTTAGATCTGAATCTGGATTTTCTTAGGCAGAGATGATGGGGATGATATTTGTGAGTATGTTTGTTGCTAAGGATAATGATATTTGTATGCTAAGGATAGTACGTGTCATTTGTGTATTAATTCTTTAGGGAACACGTTCAGCTTTATTTTGGATAATTTCGAATATGTCTATGAAACAGAATTTGACACCATCCTGATGATAACTCCTGATGATATTCCTGATGAAAATATGTGATACATTTGTCGACATGGTGATTCGTCGTAGTGTTTGATTCTTGCTTATGGACCAGACTTATGGACATTGCAGCCAGTGCACAGTTCTCGTTTTTATTTCTCACTCTGCGGGGATGTTTGCGCTTTGGACAAGGATTGGCAATGATGGCATCCGTTGGCCTTGTGGCCCAGCACTACTGGAAGCTGCCTGGTTTCGAGAACTTGCCATCTGGTTTCTCCATCCTGGGCACGCAAGAAGGTGTGCTTGGCCTCTTTGCTCTCTTCCTGGTGTCTGGCTGCTTGGAAAACGTCTGGAGGGAGGATACCACCAGAGCAACGGAGCCTGGCAACTTCGGCGACCCCTTTGGCCTTCAGATGTACACCAAGGACATGCGAATGAAGGAATTGAACAATGGCCGAATGGCCATGATGTCAGTTCTTGGAATCTTTGCGGCTGAAATGGCCAGCGGCAAGGATGCCATGCAGCAGTTTGGTCTTCAGGCAATTGGCCATGGTCAGCTTCGGTCCTCGGGCAACACCTTTGCAGGCAAGACATCGGCCCCAGCTGGTCACTCCGTGGTCACAAGGAGAGCATTCCAGCCTTCGCAGCAGATTGGAGCAAGTGAACCTTTGGGATTTTTCGATCCGTTGGAATTCACAAAGGTGGGTGATGAGCAGGGCTTCAGGAAGTTGCGCGCATCCGAGATTAAGCACGGACGATTCTTGCTTGCAGTGGGGTGTGATCTAGGGACACAATGGAACACATCTAATCGTCTATAAACATCATTAAACATCTATCAAACATAACACATCTTATTTTTTTGGCTTCCGCTTGTTCAAACCTGTGCGACGGCCGTTGAAAACATCAGATTACTAGGGCCAATGGCTCAAACACATGTTCGGACATTTTGCACAATTATGATCCATTATGGATGTTTCTGAAGAGAGATGTTCATAAGTACACGGCTTTGAATGCCTTGTAGGATTGTAGGTCGCGTCACGTCAAGAAAAGATTAGACATCGATTGACACCAGATGATAATATGATAACTAAACACTCTCCTTATGTGTAATTATCAGTTTGCGGGTCTTAACATGAGTATGCCTGAGTGCTTTGGAATCTGAAGAGAATGTGACTAGGTCAATGATTTTGAGGGGTAACTGCTCTTCTGAAAGCTACCTTGACGCAAGTGATTTTTGACAATTTTGGGCCTTAGCAAGTAAAACTATTGTGCAAGCCAAAATGGTCCATGTATGTTGTTTCTCTTGTACTCGTAGGATTTTACAAGTCAGTGCTCACAATACAAGGAAAGAATAGGAAAGATATTGTCAGCTCATTTTGTTTTGCCCTAATCAGTGTCAAGTCTGGATCGCTTTTGTACCATGGCTGAAGTGGAGCTTAGTAGGATTCGATCCCAGCTATGCCCCTCATCGATTCGCACTACAATAGCTCAGCCATTCACATCCATTTACATGATCGATGCCCACTTTAGATCTGAATCTGGATTTTCTTAGGCAGAGATGATGGGGATGATATTTGTGAGTATGTTTGTTGCTAAGGATAATGATATTTGTATGCTAAGGATAGTACGTGTCATTTGTGTATTAATTCTTTAGGGAACACGTTCAGCTTTATTTTGGATAATTTCGAATATGTCTATGAAACAGAATTTGACACCATCCTGATGATAACTCCTGATGATATTCCTGATGAAAATATGTGATACATTTGTCGACATGGTGATTCGTCGTAGTGTTTGATTCTTGCTTATGGACCAGACTTATGGACATTGCAGCCAGTGCACAGTTCTCGTTTTTATTTCTCACTCTGCGGGGATGTTTGCGCTTTGGACAAGGATTGGCAATGATGGCATCCGTTGGCCTTGTGGCCCAGCACTACTGGAAGCTGCCTGGTTTCGAGAACTTGCCATCTGGTTTCTCCATCCTGGGCACGCAAGAAGGTGTGCTTGGCCTCTTTGCTCTCTTCCTGGTGTCTGGCTGCTTGGAAAACGTCTGGAGGGAGGATACCACCAGAGCAACGGAGCCTGGCAACTTCGGCGACCCCTTTGGCCTTCAGATGTACACCAAGGACATGCGAATGAAGGAATTGAACAATGGCCGAATGGCCATGATGTCAGTTCTTGGAATCTTTGCGGCTGAAATGGCCAGCGGCAAGGATGCCATGCAGCAGTTTGGTCTTCAGGCAATTGGCCATGGTCAGCTTCGGTCCTCGGGCAACACCTTTGCAGGCAAGACATCAGCCCCAGCTGGTCACTCCGTGGTCACAAGGAGAGCATTCCAGCCTTCGCAGCAGATCGGAGCAAGTGAACCTTTGGGATTTTTCGATCCGTTGGAATTCACAAAGGTGGGTGATGAGCAGGGCTTCAGGAAGTTGCGCGCATCCGAGATTAAGCACGGACGATTCTTGCTTGCAGTGGGGTGTGATCTAGGGACACAGTGGAACACATCTAATCGTCTATAAACATCATTGAACATCTATAAAACATAACACATCTTATTTTTTTGGCTTCCGCTTGTTCAAACCTGTGCAACGGCCGTTGAAAACATCAGATTACTAGGGCCAATGGCTCAAACACATGTTCGGACATTTTGCCCAATTATGATCAATCGTGGATGTATCTGAATAGAGAGGTTAAGAAACACACGGCCTTAGATTCTTGGTAGGATTGCAGGATGCGTCAAGTCAACAAAGATATTAGACATTGATAGACAACGGACGATAACATGATCACTAGACACTGCATTTATATGTAATTATCAGTTTGGGTGTCTTAGCATGTCTATGCCTGAGTGCTTTAGTATCTGAAGAAGTCAATGATTTTGAGGTGCAACTGCTCTCCATGAAAGCTACCTTGACGCAAGTGATTTTTGACAATTTTGGGCCTTAGCAAGTAAAACTATTGTGCAAGCCAAAATGGTCCACGGAGGTTGTTTCTATTGTAGGGATCTTACAACGCAGTGCCAACAATACAAGGGAGACACTGGCAGCTGATTTTGCTTTGCCCTAATCAGTGTCAAGTCTGGATCACTTTTGCATCCTGGCGGCAGTGGACATTAGTAGGATTCGATCGCAGTCAGCAATGCCCATTAATGATTCGCACTACAATAGCTCAGCCATTCACATCCATTTTCATGATCACTGCCCATTTGAGGTCCTTGTTTGTTTAGGGAACGCGTTCTGCTTCACTTCGGATAGTTTCAGAATGTTTCGGATATGTGTATGAAACAGAACTGGACCTCATCCTTATGATCATTCCTGACGATCATTCCCGATGATCGTTCCTGGTGATCATTCCTAATGATCATTCCTGATGATCGTTCCTGATGATAGTTCCTGATGATCATTCCTGATGAAAATTTGTGATATAAATTTGTTGACATGGTGATTCGTCGTAGTGTTTGATTCTTGCTTGGACCAGACTTATGGACATTGCAGCCAGTGCATAGTTCTCGTTTTTATTTCTCACTCTGCGGGGATGTTTGCGCTTTGGACAAGGATTGGCAATGATGGCATCCGTTGGCCTTGTGGCCCAGCACTACTGGAAGTTGCCTGGTTTCGAGAACTTGCCATCTGGTTTCTCCATCCTGGGCACGCAAGAAGGCGTGCTTGGCCTCTTTGCTCTCTTCCTGGTGTCTGGCTGCTTGGAAAACGTCTGGAGGGAGGATACCACCAGAGCAACGGAGCCTGGCAACTTCAGCGACCCCTTTGGCCTTCAGATGTACACCAAGGACATGCGAATGAAGGAATTGAACAATGGCCGAATGGCCATGATGTCAGTTCTTGGAATCTTTGCGGCTGAAATGGCCAGCGGCAAGGATGCCATGCAGCAGTTTGGTCTTCAGGCAATTGGCCATGGTCAGCTTCGGTCCTCGGGCAACACCTTTGCAGGCAAGACATCAGCCCCAGCTGGTCACTCCGTGGTCACAAGGAGAGCATTCCAGCCTTCGCAGCAGATCGGAGCAAGTGAACCTTTGGGATTTTTTGATCCGTTGGAATTCACAAAGGTGGGTGATGAGCAGGGCTTCAGGAAGTTGCGCGCATCCGAGATTAAGCACGGACGATTCTTGCTTGCAGCGGGGTGTGATCTAGGATCTAGGAACACAATGCAACACATCTAATCGTCTATAAACATTATTGAACATCTATAAAACATAACACATCTTATTTTTTTGGCTTCCGCTTGTTCAAGCCTGTGCAACGGCCGTTGAAAACATCAGATTACTTGGGCCAATGGCTCAAGCACATGGTCGGACATTTTGCCCAATTATGATTAATTATGGATGTTTCTGAAAGGAGAGGTTCACAAGCACACGGCTTTGAATGCCTTGTAGGATTGTAGGTCGCGTCACGTCAAGAAAAGATTAGACATCGATTGACACCAGATGATAATATGATAACTAAACACTGTAGTTGTAATTATCAGTTTGCCGGTCTTAACATGAGTATGCCTGAGTGCTTTGGAATCTGAAGAGAATGTGACTAGGCCAATAATTTCGAGGGGCAACTGCTCTTCTGAAAGCTACCTTGACGCAAGTGATTTTTGACAATTTTGGGCCTTAGCAAGTAAAACTATTGTGCAAGCCAAAATGGTCCATATATGTTGTCTGTCTCTAGGCAGTGCCAACAATACAAGGAGATATTGGCATCTGATTTTGCTGTGCCCTAATCAGTGTCAAGTCTGGATCGCTTTTGTACCATGGCTATCCATGGCTGAAGTAGAGCTAAGGAGGATTTGATTCCAGCTAGCAATGCCCATTATCGATTCGCACTACGATAGCTCACATCCATTTTCATGATCAATGCCCACTTCAGGGCCGAATCTAGATTTTCTTAGGCAGAGATATGGGGATGATATTTGTATATACATATATTTACTTGTGACTTGTGAGATAATAAATAATACGTGTCATTTGTGTATTCATTCTTTAGGGAACACGTTCAGCTTTACTTTGGATAATTTCAAATATGTCTATGAAACAGAATTTGACACCATCCTGATGATAACTCCTGATGATCATTCCTGATGAAAATATGTGATACAAATTTGTTGACATGGTGATTCGTCGTAGTGTTTGACTCTTGCTTGGACCAGACTTATGGACATTGCAGCCAGTGCATAGTTCTCGTTTTTATTTCTCACTCTGCGGGGATGTTTGCGCTTTGGACAAGGATTGGCAATGATGGCATCCGTTGGCCTTGTGGCCCAGCACTACTGGAAGCTGCCTGGTTTCGAGAACTTGCCATCTGGTTTCTCCATCCTGGGCACGCAAGAAGGTGTGCTTGGCCTCTTTGCTCTCTTCCTGGTGTCTGGCTGCTTGGAAAACGTCTGGAGGGAGGATACCACCAGAGCAACGGAGCCTGGCAACTTCGGCGACCCCTTTGGCCTTCAGATGTACACCAAGGACATGCGAATGAAGGAATTGAACAATGGCCGAATGGCCATGATGTCAGTTCTTGGAATCTTTGCGGCTGAAATGGCCAGCGGCAAGGATGCCATGCAGCAGTTTGGTCTTCAGGCAATTGGCCATGGTCAGCTTCGGTCCTCGGGCAACACCTTTGCAGGCAAGACATCAGCCCCAGCTGGTCACTCCGTGGTCACAAGGAGAGCATTCCAGCCTTCGCAGCAGATCGGAGCAAGTGAACCTTTGGGATTTTTTGATCCGTTGGAATTCACAAAGGTGGGTGATGAGCAGGGCTTCAGGAAGTTGCGCGCATCCGAGATTAAGCACGGACGATTCTTGCTTGCAGCGGGGTGTGATCTAGGATCTAGGAACACAATGCAACACATCTAATCGTCTATAAACATCATTGAACATCTATAAAACATAACACATCTTATTTTTTTGGCTTCCGCTTGTTCAAGCCTGTGCAACGGCCGTTGAAAACATCAGATTACTTGGGCCAATGGCTCAAACACATGTTCGGACATTTTGCCCAATTATGATCAATCGTGGATGTATCTGAATAGAGAGGTTAAGAAACACACGGCCTTAGATTCTTGGTAGGATTGCAGGATGCGTCAAGTCAACAAAGATATTAGACATTGATAGACAACGGACGATAACATGATCACTAGACACTGCATTTATATGTAATTATCAGTTTGGGTGTCTTAGCATGTCTATGCCTGAGTGCTTTAGTATCTGAAGAAGTCAATGATTTTGAGGTGCAACTGCTCTTCGTGAAAGCTGCTCCTGCTTTAGAAAGTAATTGGCAGGGACAGGACCTCCAAAAGTCACAATTAATTAATTGAATCATTCAATTATTGGGGGGAGCCCCCCCTCGCTAGGCTCAATTGCCCGCAGGGCTGTTTTTGTTGCGCTACAGCTTCCACTTGTCACGGCTTTCTTCGACTAAAATGAATGCATGCTTCATCGTTGTTTGCTCTTCCAGTCAGGTCAGTTGCCATGCTAGCTTTCGTCACCGACCCCTGGGACCTTGGCAAGTAGAGAAATTGCAAACCAAATTGGTCCACGTAGGTTGTTTCTATTGTAGGGATCTTACAAGGCAGTGCCAACAATACAAGGGAGATATTGTCAGCTCATTTTGCCTTGCCATGCCTTGCCCTAGTCAGTGTCAAGTCTGGATCACTTTTGCATCATGGCTGAAGTGGAGATTAGTAGGATTCGATCGCAGCTAGCAATGCCCATTATCGATTCGCATTACAATAGCTCAGCCATTCACATCCATTTTCATGATCAATGCCCACTTCAGGTCCGAATCTGGATTTTTTAAGCAGGGATAATATTTGTCATCTAGGATATAGTAATAATATTTGTCATATGTGTATTCTTGGTTTAGGGAACGCGTTCTGCTTCACTTCGGATAGTTTCGGAATGTTTCGGATATGTGTATGAAACAGAACTGGACGTCGTCCCGATGATCATTCCTAATGATCATTCCTGATGATCGTTCCTGATGATAGTTCCTGATGATCTTTCCTGATGAAAATTTGTGATATAAATTTGTTGACATGGTGATTCGTCGTAGTGCTGGACTCTTGCTTGCACCAGACTTATGGACATTGCAGCCAGTGCATAGTTCTCGTTTTTATTTCTCACTCTGCGGGGATGTTTGCGCTTTGGACAAGGATTGGCAATGATGGCATCCGTTGGCCTTGTGGCCCAGCACTACTGGAAGTTGCCTGGTTTCGAGAACTTGCCATCTGGTTTCTCCATCCTGGGCACGCAAGAAGGTGTGCTTGGCCTCTTTGCTCTCTTCCTGGTGTCTGGCTGCTTGGAAAACGTCTGGAGGGAGGATACCACCAGAGCAACGGAGCCTGGCAACTTCGGCGACCCCTTTGGCCTTCAGATGTACACCAAGGACATGCGAATGAAGGAATTGAACAATGGCCGAATGGCCATGATGTCAGTTCTTGGAATCTTTGCGGCTGAAATGGCCAGCGGCAAGGATGCCATGCAGCAGTTTGGTCTTTGAGCAGTCTCCAATTCAGGAATTCATGATTGATTGTCCTAGAAGAATGCCAGAAGGTGTTCTCTTTTAGTGTGCCGTTTGTGAATGCACTGCATGTTGCGTACAGGTTTCAGTTTTCAGTTGTCCCTGCAATCAGTGCAAGCGGATACGAGTGTTTCCTTGGTTTGTTGACTTGTTTCAACGTTTGCGGTTCCATTCCCCTTGTGATGAGAGATGATGAGAGGATACAACCTGAGAGAAACACTCATTCGATTTCTGATCTTCGAGCTGAAATTTCTTTGTCTTCCTTTTCAGCTCCAAACAGACTCAGACCGTGGCACACTCAGATTTCAAAGAAGAAAACCGTTGGCTACTCGGTCATGGCCGTGTCACACACAATCTATGGTAGTCACTCATGAAAGGCCAATCTTTCATCATGATTCCCCCCAAAAAGAAATGATTGAAACATTTGTTCAAAATCATTGGCTTGGCTTCAATCATCCTCCAAAAGGAAGGTTGAATTGAAGAGGATATGCCAAGAGAAGGGCTTGTCAGTGCCAGGCCAACATCAAGTCCTTGTCACGGCAAGGTCTTGGTGTGTTGGATGTTCCCTGGCGGCAATCAAGTGCCCCAAAGACTTGGTTAGGAGGAGGCAACACCTCGCATAGTGCGAGCTGCATGTGAAGTCGCAGAGATAGCCTTTCTGTTGCTGATAATCACGCTGACACTGCTGCGAAGAAGAAGGCGAAGAAGAAGAAAAAGAAGAGGAAGAAGAAGGAGAAGAGGAAGAGGAATAAGAGGAAGAAGAACAGGAAGAGGAAGTAGAGGAAGATTAAAAATCATTAGAAACACACAAAGGTGAAGGTGGCAAGGACATAAAACGAAAAGAATAATAGCAGGAACGAAATGTATGGCACACATGAAAAAAAATCTGAAGAACAGGACGATGACAAAAATACGGAGAGGGAGAGAATTCTTGATAAAAATACGAAGGGAAAGAGGCAGACGAACTGAAAATAGACCAACAATAAAATATGAAGAGGAATATATTATCATCACCATGGAGCGGAAGAAGACGAAAAAGACTATTGATGATAGGGAAAAGAAGAAGACAAATAAGAATATGAATTGCATAATGAAAATAAACTGAAGTCAAGGACGCAGCAAAAACATGAGAATACAGGCAACAAGAATATCGACACGAAACACTTTGTAATGACACAAATCTAGTAGCAGGAACGGTACAGACATTTCAATCATGCTAGTGATGTCACTGACTTTGATGACGAGCATGATGATCTTGTTTTTGAGCATGACGGCTTCGATGCAATCAACGTTGCCATAGCATGCCTGAACAGCATTTTGTGAATGGACGGACAAATCACACATGAATGCAGGAATAGGTGAATTAATCATTAAAAAGAGTCAATTGGTGAATCGATGAATGAACAATGAATATGAAAAATGAATAAACTGAGGAGGTCGATAAGGATCAAGATGATTATGAAAACTTGGTGTCTACGACCATGTGGTCCATGGAAGCCGCTTCTCTCACTTCGCTTGAAAATTCACGAGGCAGAAAGTGCTGGGAGAGAGCTTTCGGCTTGTAGCAAGCCCAGGAGTTCTGCAAACTAAACTCGAACCGTTTATGCTCTTTGACACTTTGAGTGACCTGTTGTCTCGTCAGCCACAGGAGAAAGCAGGAAGCTGAAGCTTATTTGTTTCTTGCTTATCTAACACTAGGGCGGGGACTATTCGAGAAAATCATCCTCTATTGGTGGGCTGCTCCGTATGAGTGGGATTGATGGGTTTACCCATCCACCATGTTTGAGTAGCAATACTAACTTAATAACAATACTCGTGATAATGTTTAAACATGCTTGACCAGTCTTGACAATCCATTGATTGATAGTAATGAACCATTTGAATCATTTAAGACCCCCAATCTGAACCATTAATAGATATTTCTCTAGTAATCAGCCATCCATTTTTTGGGGATTCCGAGATCTAATCCATTCATAGTTATCATCCATTGATAGCAATCATCCATCTATGACTCACCAGTTATTATAAAATGAGATCCCATGCCGGAACTCTCCTTTTGGTGTACTTCATCCATCCATTGATTCCGCTATTATAAGAACCCCCCCATCTACACCACAAGGAGAGTTCCGGCAGCTCGCTACGTGCCGAGGCTTGGAGAGTTCCGGCATGGATCCCAGCGAGGCCGGCGGTTCCTCACCGGCCGTGCTCATGCATTCCGGGGCGCAGTTTCGGCGCCGGTGCGTGCTCCAGTGGTTGGTTCAGTGATCCAACAGAGGCTTGTATTGTATAACTAGATGGTTGATTTCGTCTTATAACTGGTACATATGGTTGATAACTAGATGAAGAACTAGATGATAACTGGTTGATAACTAGATGATAACTAGTTGAGAACTAGATGATAACTAGTGGAGAACTAGACAATAACTATGTGTTGTAGTTTATTACTACAAATGGTTGATAACTAGATGCTAACTCGGTGTACCCTATGACTTGAGAAAGCACCACATCATGGGATTTGCGTTGGAGTGCTCTCAGATCCAACTGGTGGTTTCTCAAGCCAGTTCGAAGACCCCAAAAGTGATGAGTTTATGACTATAGATGGTTGCTAGAGGATGGTTTGGGGGTACTCCTATGACTTGAGAAACACCCAACTGTTCAGTGATCCAAGATGATGGCAGCCAGTTGGAGGTCATCCCAGTCATCTCACTTTGATCTGTTCCACTTGCGACTTCCCATCTAAACACGGGAATCACATGGCTGCGATTCCCAGATCTGTGGGAGTCATCGCATTATGGCTTTGGGGATTGATGGCTGACAGGAAAACCGCCAGAAATGGCGAGAATTCTGCTATAGCTTCGAGAACTTGGGAGAGCGGGGGCCCCAACTGGGAGAGCGGGGGCCCCAACTAGGGTGCTTTGACCTTCCAAGAACTCAGCTGCAAGTGGAGCAGAGAAACCCAAGCACCTGCTGGTTGGCTGATTGGAGCGGGCAGTGGACCTGCAATGAAGCTGGTTTCTTGATGTTTCTCGTGCAACTGGTAATTTCAAGATATTTTTAGCCACTAAAAATGATGAGGTAAGGGTTGGGAACATTGGTCAGAGTATGTTCGGAGTCATTTGGCTAGAAATCAAATTCCTGGAACCCAGCACCAGATTTGGTAATATAGTCAACACAAATGAACCATGGTCAGCCATTCTCATTTGATTCTCATTTTGCTTGAAGTGAAATTAGATAACCAGGCTCAACCAGTTTTCGTGATGATTATATAACCTAGAGACATTAATCATGACATACCAATCAACCTGAAGCATCCCTTGTTATCCATTGGTATCCATTGGTATTGCTTGGTATCCCTTGCTATCCATTGGTTGTTGTTTGTGATCTCATGATCCACAGACAATGCCTTTGAGATTTCTCAGGTATTGCTCTGCTGTTGTGATGGAGGAGGAAGCACTGAAGTTCACAGGCAATGACGGAAGGCGCCTCCAGCGCACCCGTTTCAAGGTGAACACTCCAGACGATTGCGTGCATTCTTGAGATACCTTTGGGACATCATTTCTGGTGGTTTATGAAAATGGGAAGCTTCAAGTCTTCAAGTTATGGATGCTTTTTTACTACAAATGATTCATCTAAAGGGTTCTAAGTGGGGGTCCTGTATGACTTGAGAAGCACTCTTCTTTTGTTTTGCTACTTTGAGAGGTCTTTGCCCCAAGTGCTTGCTGATGGCGGTGTATCAACCTTAGAGATGCAGAGAACCCGTAGCTCTCTAGTTGAGTGGCACGCTGAGGTGATGTCTGCTGCCTCCCCGTCCTGTTTGCTTTCTGCCTCTTTCGAACGGGAAACAGAGGACTGTGTGTTCTATCCATGTCTAGAATCTATATGAGCTCAGTAACATAGATGTCAAGATCAGAGATATTGACCATTATCAACCATTATTCACCAGTATTAACCAGTATTACCCATTCTCAACCACTACGAATTACCCATTACTAATGATCATTGAGCAGAATTACCCATCATTCACTATTGTTAACCGACCATTGTCAACCTCAAGATTCATCAGAGAATCCAATTGGGAAATTGTCAAACTTGCTGTCACAGTCATCCCCGCCAGATGCGAGTGGACCAAGGCTTCGTGCCGTCGCGGCCCTGGTGTGCAAAGACAAGCAAGATAGGTGATTTAGATGAAAGTATGAATGAAACTGTGGGTGGAACTGCATAAATATATAAACTACAAGTACTAAAGAGAAACTGAATGGATATATGGACCTACGTTTTCGGGTTTAAAGATTAATCATAGAACATCTTTTCTTGACCAATAGTGTTTGGCTCTCAGCTTCCATGGTTTGCAGTCACTGCGGGGTGTTTCCAGGAACCCCTGTCTGTGGCGCTTGCCGTGGGTGGCAACGGGGGCTTAGCATCCTAGCCTCTGGCCAACTTCGACGGGAGCAAGAAACCGCTGTCCTACACGTGGTGCGTGGGGCAGTGGGTGAGCTCTCGGACCTGGTCGAGGCCAACGCATCTTCGGGTGCGACACCGCTGGGTGCTGTCAAGGAGGAGACGCCTGGGCCTACCTCCGGCCCATCTTCCGCCCCTGCCGTCGGGGGTGAGAGAGAAGAAGCAGCTCGTGGACGAGGAGAGGGTCCAGGAGATCGACACACCAAGGAGGAGGAGTACTCCTACACTGAGGAGGAAGAAGAGGAGGAGTCCCCTGTGAGAGCGAAGCCAGTGCGACCTGGGGACAATAGGCCTCCCGAGCCCGACCATCCACCGAGGCCGCGAGGAAGTCTGGGCAAGGCCATCGGACTGAAGCCAGCAGGGAAAGCTTCAGCGGCTCCAGCTGCGCGCTTTCAGGCTCGAGGAGGTACTCCAAGGGAAGAGACTGGAGGCAGGACTCCAGAGAGGCATCGCGAAGACGGAGAAGGAAGATCCTCAGGCGTTAAGAGGGAGCATAGCCCTGACGAGAGGAAGCCTTTGGAGCGAAGGCACAAGCGGAAGAAGAAGAACAAGGGTAGGAAGTGGAGGCAACGAGGAGAAGATCGCCGGATCCAGCGTGAGGCTAGCAGAAAAGAAGGAGGATGGCCCCCAAAGCGAAGGTGAAGGCCAAAGCGAAAGCAAGAGGAAAAGCCATGGCCAAAGCCAAGGCCATGGCAGTGGCTCCAATGTTGGCTATGAGGGGCAGAGGGCCCCGGAGGGCATTGAGGCGACCAGCGGGGGCTCCAGCGAGGGCAGCACTGCCCTTGGATCGGTGGGACTCCAACGAAGTGATGGCATTTGGGGATGTTCCACTGGGAGCTCTGCGGTGTGGAGTATCATTGGCAATAGTGGAGGCAGACTACTTTGGCAAAAGCGTGAAGATTGCCGGAGAGATAGTGAGGATGGAGGAGGATGCCGAAGGAAGACATGCGATGCTGAAGGTCACAGGGACCGACTCGGAAGATCTCCTGAAACTCATCACGGGAGAACCAGGGCAGAAGTTGAGGATACACGTGTGTGCCCCGGACTGTGGTCGTCAAGCCTGCGGGGAGTGGTACGCACACGGGATGAGAGGCAGGAAGATGAAGGGCGAGGGGGAAGAGGATTGGTGCCACAACTTGGTTGCCATACCCCCTCGAGGAGGCAGAGAACAAGAAGACGAGTTGGCAGCATTGAGGAGAAGAGGAGAGGCTCTTCGAGGAGGACAGTCAGTGAACCCGCCTCGGGAGGTTCACGAGAAAGCAGAGGAGGAATCCAAGAGCGAAGGAGGAAAGAAAAAGAAGAAGAAGAAAAAGAAAGCATCCAAGGAAAAGAAGGACAAGGAGGCGAAGCGAGAAGAAGATATCCTCAGTGGAAAGCTACCGGCAAAAGCGGCAACCAAGCCCCTGAGCGCCCTGTTTGCGGGGACCGCTCTGGACCCTGTGGACAAAGTGAGGAAGAGGGTCCTCAAGAGGGCCCAGAAGTTCGCAGCAAAGAAGAGCAAGAAGTCCAGTTCTTCCTCGAGCAGCGGCAGCGATACCAGCAGCAGCGCCAAGAGTATGGGGCTGGAGTTGGAGGGTGTCTTCACGGAGAACACTCAGGCCAGATCGTTGGCCGAGAGGTTTCCGGGGTCTCTCTGTTGGGAGACCCTGACAAGTATGAGGAGGAACTTGCTCACGGAGGCCGGCGAGTCCGAGGACAATCAGGGAGTGAAGGCGACGGCCGTCCTTTACTACAGGAATGTCCTGGCGAAGCGATGCAGCGGACCTCAGGGGCGAGAATTGTTGAACATATCAACAGCTCTCGACTATCTTCTGAAAGGGAAGGTATGTCAGGCAGCAGACTGTTTGGCACAGAGGCTGAAGAGTCAGGAAAGTTCCTTAGGAGGAGTGCACTGGAGCGTGGCGCAAAAGATGGAGCTCCCTTTCTCGGACACGGCTTCGTTGGCCGGACGGTCAGAGCTGGAGCAGGTGAGGAGGGAGTCCTATGCCGATTCCAAGACCCAGTGGCTGAGCTCGAAAGGAGGAGGAGGAAAGAAGGGCGAGAAGAGTCAACCCAAAGGAGGCAAGGGAGAAAAAGGTCCTTGGAACAGAAGCGAGGACTCGAAGGGAAGCCAGAGGAGAGACAAAGGCAAGGGCAACGACGGCAAGAAGAAGGACGACTGAAGGAGATCCCTGACTCCTCGGGGAACGGCAGCGGTGCACAGGATGGCACTGGCCAAGACAAAACGGGGCTGTGTTTAGGGCAGCCGGCTGTGACTCCTAGGCTTGGGTCGGGAGGCACTAGCCTTTTCTCCGACCAGACGACCAGTGTAAAGCCTGGTCCTTTTCCAAGTCCTGCTGACCGACCGTTTTTTGAAGGTCATGGCCAGCCCGATTTCCCAGGTACAGGCGTGGTGGCAGCTGCGAGCGCTTCACGTGAATCCGATGGGAGAAAAAAGGTGGGCTTGGCTTACCAGGGTTTGACCTTGCTTGACTCGGGACATGTGGCACTTCAATCACTACTAGAGGTTGTCCCACTCCGCAGCTCGTCCACGGGCAGAGGAAGATCTCGTGACATCTTCCCTTTGCCCACCTCTAGGAGTGTTATAGGTGCTAAGTATCCTGAGCTGGCTGCATCTGAGGTATCCTGGTTGGTTGCGATTTGTGTTTCACTGAATTCAATTTGGGGAGATGAACTTTTTTGTGAAAGGGAGATCGATGACAATGTCGGGAGTTGTTTGAAACTCCTGTTGCAAGATGTCGTGCGGTTAAGGGACCTGAGTGGCACCTTGGATGTTTTCAACTGGCCAGATTTCTTTAATACCCGATCCATTGACTACAAGGGTGATGAGGTTAAAACGGCTCGATCTTTCGGTTGGCAAAACATTGCCCCGGCTTTACCGATGGAGATCGGGAAAGTCCCACTTTCTGAAGTCTGTACATATGGTGCAAAGCACTATGTTGAAAACTTTGATGCCTACATCAAACCCCCTGAGGCCTGGGTGCACAAGAGGGCGCCTCGAGTTATGGTGTCTGACTCTGACTGGCCATCCGTCTGTACAGGCCTAGTGGAGGCCGGTGTGTGCAGCTTTATCCTCGGAGAGGAAGTTTTTGATACTGGCGAGGGGCCCTTGTTGAATGGCCTCTTTGGGGTCACGAAGGACGAGTTCCACGAGGGCCATGAAGTTTTCAGACTTATCATGAACCTGGTTCCTTTGAACGGAATTGCTTGTCCACTCCAAGGGGATGTGGAAACTTTACCAATGTGGTCATTGATGAACCCGTATTTTTTGCAACCGTCGGAGTCCTTGCTCATCAGCAGCGAGGACGTGCGTTGCTTCTTTTATACAATGTCGGTTCCACCATGTTGGTATAAGTACCTGGCGTTCAACAAACTGGTCCCAGATTCTGTTCTTCCTCCACATCTCCAAGGCCGTGAAGTGTACCTCTGCTCCAAGGTCTTGCCAATGGGTTTCGCCAACTCTGTGGGGCTGGCCCAGCATGTACATAGAAACCTGGCTCTCTGGAGTGGGGAAACTCCTGTGGACATAGCGGGAGAGGCGGTGAACCCTCCTGAACTTGAGATCCGCAAGGACAGAGTGCCACCAGATGGCAATCCTCAGTGGAGGATTTACCTTGACAACTACGACCTTTTGGAGAAGGTCAAAGCCACTGGTGTGGATGACCTAAAGGGCACTTGCTCGGCAGCGGTGCTTGCCTTGCGGCAAGAGTACGAGAGATGGGAGGTCCCTCGAAATCTCAAGAAAGCTGTAACGCGACAACCTCACGCCGAGGTCCAGGGAGCAGAAGTGGACGGCCTTCGAGGGTTGGCCTACCCTCGCGAAGTGAAGTTGCTTAAGTACATGGCGGCGGCCTTCAACTTGTTGGACGTTGGGTGGGTGACCCAGCGACAGCTACAAGTGGTCTGCGGAGGCTTGGTATATGTCTCCATGTTCCGAAGACAGCTCCTGGGATGCCTCAATGCGGTATGGGGCTTCATTGAATCTTTCAACGATGGAGGGGTTCAAAGACGGCAACTCCCACGACAATGCAAGTTGGAAATCTCACGCTTCCTCTGCTTGATGCCATTGGCCAGAATGGACTTTCGTTTGCCAATTCACTCACAGGTCACGTGCAGTGATGCTTCAACACAGGGAGGAGGAGCTTGTGCTTCATCGGGGTTGTCCAAGTGGGGTACCCTGGTCAGTCAAGGAGAGCTTCGAGGACAACGTCCAGAAGACCGAACTGAACACCGGGTTTTCACCATTGGTTTGTTCGATGGTATAGCTGCTCTCCGTGTAGCGGTGGACCTTTTGGGGCTTCACTGCATTGGGCATGTTTGCGTTGAAAAGGAAGCTAATGCCAAGCGTGTGGTGGAGTCACACTTTCCTGAAGTGGAACATGTTTGTGACGTAGCCAACATCACGGCCAAAGACATGAAGACCTGGAGTTGCAAATACTCACAAGCCTCAGTCGTCTTGATTGGGGGTGGACCACCCTGCCAAGGTGTTAGCGGGCTTAACGCTGACCGCAAAGGAGCCTTGAGGGATCTCCGCTCCTGCCTTCATGTACATGTACCCCGTGTTGTAGCATTGGCCAAGGAATACTTCCCCTGGGCCCAAGTACATGGCATCATGGAGAGCGTGGCTTCGATGGACGCTGATGATCGGGAAGTAATGTCACAATCCTTTGGTAGCAGTCCGTGGAAATGTGATGCCGGTACCATTTCCTGGTGCAGTCGGCCAAGGCTGTACTGGATCACCTGGGAGCTGCAGGCTCAAGAACAAGCAGTCTTGCACTACAACTCCGACGGGGTCAACGAGGTGACCCTGACAGCCCGTCAGGATTTGGAAGATGTATGTGAGGAAAATTGGATTAAGGTTGATCCAAGTAGAGCCTTTCCCACATTCACTACAGCCAGACCGCGTGCACATGCTGGTCGCAAACCCGCGGGATTGCAGCAATGCACTCCTGAGGAGGTCAATCGTTGGAGGGATGACGATTATCGTTATCCGCCATACCAGTATCGAAACCAGAACCTGCTGATCAACCCACAAGGTCAGTATAGGCTACCCTCCCTTCGGGAGAAGGAATACATGCTGGGGTTCCCGGTGGATTATACATTGCCCTGCGTTGGCAAGTCGGAACGAGGTTCTCAAGCACATCATGATCAGCGTGCTACCCTCCTCGGAAACACATGGTCGGTGCCTGTGGTGGCTTGGTTCCTCAGCCAGCTTTTCGGGGCGCTTGGTATGTGCCCTGTCTTCACGCCACAAGACATCGTGGATATGCTCAAGCCAGGCCAGCAAGTGTTCTTGCAGTCGCGGTTGCTGCGACCTCCTCTTCGACACCTTCGTGGGCCTGGACACGGGGATGGCCATTCCCTGGTGGCTAAGCTGTCACACCTAGTGAGTATCCGTGGTGAAGATGTGCTACTCAGCACTCCCAGTAGCCAACTACAGAAGTTCCACCGGCTGCGGGCCTCGGTACCCGCAAAGCTGTGGAGGTGGAAAATCCTAGCCGGATGGCGTTGGATGAATCAGAAGGAACATATCAATGCGCTAGAACTCCGAGCAGTCTTGACGACTCTCAAGTGGCGCATCCAAGTCAAAAGGCTTCGTCAACATCGTTTCTTACATTTGACCGATTCGTTGGTCTCGCTGCACATACTCACTCGTGGACGCTCGAGTAGTAGGAAGCTCAGGTCTAGTCTTTGCCGCATCAACGCTCTTCTGTTGGTCAGCTCGTGCCACCCTCTCTGGGGGTACGTGCATACCTCTCAAAACCCCGCCGACCGTCCCAGTCGATGGGGGCGGCGAGCGAAAACCAAGTTCCGGGATGCCAAGGCGTATCCTTGAGGCAAACACAACTGAAGAGCGTGCAAGGCAAAGACAAAGACTGGGTACTTTAAAGCAGTTGACCGTACAGCCGGCTACAAAGCAACGATACACTAAAGCCGTTGACAAGTTCCTTTTGTTCCTTCAAACCAATGAGTTGTCTCTTCCGCGTCAACGACATCAACTTGATGGACTGCTCGGCGAATACTTGGAGCATCTGTGGTCCTCCGGGGCTGGTCGTGCCCTCGCAAGTGATACAGTGGCGGGACTCCAAGATGATGACCCTCGCCTTCGGGGTCAGCTTCCAGGGTCCTGGAGACTCCTCAAGACATGGGCCACAAATGAAATACCGAATAGGGCACCGCCCCTACCGGTCCATGTTCTCCACGCCCTAGTTGGCTGGGCATTTTTTCATCAGCACATCAGCTTTGGCGTCTCTCTGCTGTTGGGCTTCTACGCCATGTTGAGGACTGGCGAAATCCTTTCATTGCATGCTTGCCATATCTCAGGTTCGTCGCTTGCGCAAAAGTTTGTCGTATCTCTCGGACTGACTAAGTCTGGCAAACGGCAAGGCGCTGCTGAATCAGTCGTTGTGGGTTACGACTTGGTGGTTCAGTTTTTGCATAAGTGGAAAGCTGTCGCTTCTGCTACGACACCTTTGGCTCGCTCAGCAACTAAATGGCGGCAATTGTTCAATGAAGGGTTGCATGCCTTGAAGGTATCGCAATTCCAATTTCGACCATATAGTCTTCGAAGGGGAGGGGCCACGTGGTGGTTTGGCAAACACCACTCACTGGACAAGATACTCCTCCAAGGGCGTTGGAGTGCGCCTAAGACTGCGCGAATTTATCTCAACGAGGGCCTGGCAGTGCTTGCAGAATTGCAATTGCCACCCTCCCTCCCTGCATTGTCTCCTTTTTTGCAAGTCTTCTCCCGTTTTCAACAGAAACCTTCATTCCAAACACTTGAGCCCCCTTCTCCCGAAGGGAGAACAGGGGGCCGTGGAAAGAAGAAGTCACGCAAGTCGATGAAACGAAGAAAAGGAGGATTGATGATCCTTACGTTTTTAACTAACCTCTTGAATCGGTGGCTGGAAAGGGGTTTGGCCCTTCCTCATCGATGAGGTATCAGAGAATAAACCAACAAAGGGTCACTAGGGGTTTGGCCCGGTACCCTTCTTGATTTGACTCTATTTCCTTACCCCCCTTTTCCCGTTTTCCTTTTAACAAATGTGCTGCGGAGTGTCAAAAAAGAAGCTGTGATTGATCTTTGGACCTACGTTTTCGGGTTTAAAGATTAATCATAGAACATCTTTTCTTGACCAATAGTGTTTGGCTCTCAGCTTCCCCTCCCCCCTCTCCCTCTCTCTCTCTGGAAAGAAGAAGTCACGCAAGTCGATGAAACGAAGAAAAGGAGGATTGATGATCCTTACGTTTTTAACTAACCTCTTGAATCGGTGGCTGGAAAGGGGTTTGGCCCTTCCTCATCGATGAGGTATCAGAGAATAAACCAACAAAGGGTCACTAGGGGTTTGGCCCGGTACCCTTCTTGATTTGACTCTATTTCCTTACCCCCCTTTTCCCGTTTTCCTTTTAACAAATGTGCTGCGGAGTGTCAAAAAAGAAGCTGTGATTGATCTTTATATATATATATATATTTTTTGTAGTATCCATTAATTTTCATTATGCTATATTCTACTGTATTATATTGTCTAATACGGTCTTACATGTGTGATGATCAACAAACATCCATGAACTATGGATGTAAGAGTGATAAGCATAACAACTTCCAAAAGAAGCAACTTGGTTGTGAAATGCCGGCGAAGCAAAAGTCTCCAAAGCCGGCAGAGTTGCGCACAGCATTTTTCTTCATCAGAACTGGCAGATTGCCTTTGGCCATCAGTCCTGAATGAGTTCTGTTTTGTAACATGAATTGGCCTTGTACAAAACCTTCTTGGAACAGCGTCCCATAGCGTGCCACTGCTGAGTGCAGTCGATGCTTGTGGGATCGGATTGCATATGGATTGATCTTTTGCATCGATGTTTCTATTGTTGTGAACATTTGTAGATGGCATCAAATTTCCATAACGAGCCCCCGTCGAACCCAAAGTCGAACCTCCCTTTCATTTGTTGTTGACTTCAAGTTCATGTCATAGAAGATTGCATGGGACGAACTTCATTATTCCACATGCGCATTTTACCTTGGCATGTGCATGTTTTTTCGCAAGATGAAACTTTGGCGAAGAGACCGCACCAGCATGCACCAGCCATATTCGGTGAAAATCATCCAGTTTCTGAGGCTTATGCTAAGAATATTGATTTTGATATGCTTAATCCAGAACCAATTGCTTAGAAGGGCAACAGCAGACACACAGTGACGGAACGAACCAAGACAACAGAACTGCCCAGGTTGAATAGCTTTGGTGAGAAGGGCACAGAAGGAATGGTGCCGATCTCAGGTTCCAACAGAAACCGTGTTTTCTATGCACTTTTCTTGTCAAAACTTCAATGTTTTGTCCCTGGCTTCAGCACTGTCAGCCATTTTGGTTGATCATTGTGGATACTGCGACTTGGTATTACCTGCTACATCCTGGTATGGACATGCTGTAGTTGAGGGAACGCTTACTATCATCCTTTCTGGAAATCCATTGAAATCCTTGTCACTGAACATATCTCAACATGATGAGATTGGGTATCTCGAGCTTTCATCACGGCTTCGAGAGCTGAGATAATGCTGGAAGAACGCTGCCAGGCTGGTACGGGGGGGCTGGGTAGCTGGACAGGAAACACTTTGTATGAATATCTTGTATTAGAATCTTACTAGAATGTATATGATTGTTGTTCCCAAGGATTGTATATTAAGTTTGATTAATATGAATTTCCTGATTCCTGGATGATGTCATAGTGAATCCAACTACGAACACAGCCTGACGTGCCAGTGTATCTCAGTCTGGTCTAATTTCGCGGCCCTTGCTTTGTGCAAAATCTTGTGCCAGTCTACGCTTCGCAGTCAGGACTTCTACGAGTCTGGCGTGAGACTTGCAAAATGGCGAACGCAATTGGAGGTCCGGCGGCGCGCAGCGGTTCCGATCTTCGTTTGACTTCAAGCTGCGTTGCGAAGTTGAAGTAAGTCGAGGTATTCATTGATACTCATTGCATTTTATTGTTGGTTCTTCAACTGCATTTCCTTTAAGCTTGAACCTTTTCACCATTCTTCTTGACAGTGAAGAGCTTGATTTTGGTCAAGCCAGTGTGCGCTGCGCCAACTTGCTGCCAGTGCAACTTCGAAATGCCGACGGATGTCAGCGTGTGGGAGAACACTGATTGCCTAGCGCGGGCTGCTCGCATTTGCCAGGCAAGTGCAGCTGAAACATGCTGAAAGTCGGAAGAATTTCAGAATTGGAACACGGATACAGTCAAGGGGTTTAATCGTAGCGATTTCACAGTTGTCCTTTCATACCTTGCGGATCTTGGTTTCGAAGGGTCGTAGCGATGTCGTAGCGATTGTGGCCGTGCCTATGTGATTTGCATTGATTTTGCAGACACCTTGTGCAGACTTGCCTTCGAGATTTCTCAACGTATTCGTCAGTGCAAGATTGAAAGCAAGTTGTTTTGCTGGTTTTTGACTTGGTTTTGTGTAGAGAAGCTGGCAAAAGCATTGCAAATGTACACACACACACACCGTATACATCATGAGTTGCTAATATGGGCCCTATGCCCATCGCCTGTGCCATTGCCAGAGCTGCAGTAACCGGCAACTTCTGTAGATCGCTGTAGATGTTCAGTGGTAGAAAGGCCGGACAACTACTGTGCTGGTTCATGATTTCAACGGTCAATTGAGTGGTCTGACCATGATTATAGCAGCTTAACCAGCAATACAGTCACTGGTTGTTTCATGGTTAACTGGTTGATCATGACTACAGCTATCTTCTACTTACTATCAGCATCGCATCTTTCCCGGACGTGTTGTGGTGCTAGGCCAATGGCCTAGCATTTATCGCTGAGATCCAGACCTCACAGAACACCGGGAGCGCGTCGCAAGGGATTGTCACCTGGACGACATGCAGTGACTCGAATCTCAAGCAGTTCTCAGTGCCAAGATGATGATGATGATGATGATGATGATGATGATGATGATGATGATGATGATGATGATGATGATGATGATGATGATGTATATTTGGTGGTTTCTCAACATTGGGGACCTGCAAAAAAGGTGATTTTATTTCTAGTTATGACTACTATTGAATGATTGAGGAGGACCCCTATTGAAAAAACACCATTTGCTTATTTGCTTATGACAACTCGAATTGTTTTGATGTGCTCCCCCTGTCATTCTCAAAATCATCATGACAATTCCTGAACGATGACAATTTTGAGAATGATATTGATATTTTGTTGGTTCAAGTTTTAGTTTGCCAGAATTCCACCAGCGATTTGTTTGCGCAGCAGGAGCCACTCGATCGAGAGGACAGCCTACGTGTGTGAGAAGGCGCCAGAGCTTGCTCGAGCCATCTCAGCAGATGGGAGTGAGTCAAACAGAGGATGCCTTTATGAAAATGATTTATTTATGATTTGTGTAGACTAACCGTGGTTGATTGATTACCAGTATACTTACAATGATTTGTTGCCGCTCGGTATTCCACTCAAGCTGTTGATTTCATGATGTTTCATGGTCCTCAGCAGGGGTGCTCCAAGTTTAGCATGCTTTAGCAATTACTGGTCCGTTTGGTTTTCAAGGGATTTATCAGCAAGATTCAGCAGTTCACATGAAGCTGTCACAGCTTTGCAAAATGACTCACAAACAAAGCAGCCATTCCACCCAACAGGAGCAGAGGTGGACAACAGAGGGAGGAGAGGCATCACACATCGAACTCCTTGACACCTATGCAACCAGATGAGGCTAAGAGAGGTAAATAATGTAATCATATATATATATATAATACGATATAATTAATTGCATAACATGATATAATTACATAATCACTTAACTTGCTGATGGATGAACTCTTCTTTGACAAGTGATAGCGTGACCATGCATGAACTATCCTTGGGCGTTGCATCAGATTCACACCATCATTCATTGCTTGCGCTGTTGGGTTCCCTTCCCGACAGCACTATGAACAGCTCTCATTGATCGTGCCCATGGCGACACGTTCGTTGCTCGGAGCGCAGCTTCGATGGGGCAGTTCGGTGCAGACCTCAGAGGGACAAATGCGGACCAAGTGACCAGCGGACTAAGGCCAGGCAGTATGAATTCTATCAAAATCATTCAAACTCCATTTCAAACTCGTTCAAAGTCCAGATCCAGATGTATGGTTAGCCAGATCCAGATGCATCGTTAGCTGGTTTCACCAGTTTTTGCTGGGATGGGCTTGTGATGTTTGCTGCTCATTGCCAGGTGCTTCGACGGCGGCACTGCAAGCGCTTTGTAGCGCAGATGCCGAGCCAGCCACCAGGACCGTTTGTGCCGCCGAGAACGGAGGAAGAGATGCGGAGATATATCGATGAGTACGCAACTTGACTGACAAGCTGTGGGATGCCGTGGGTCAACATAACCAAGCAAGGAATGGGACGAAAGGGATAGGTAAACAATAAAGAGACATACAAAGAGTAGTTTGGTCATTTGATTGTAAGATGTTAACTGGGGGTACCAAGGTATTGAAACATATTAATGATTCAGGAAGAATGCAGTCCCGTGGGACGGTAAGTACGGGAAAGTAGTCAGAAGGAGTCAGCACGGCACAGCGTAGCTGAAGTTTTTGGATTCAATACGCTCGCAATGTGTTCTTGCGAAGACCAGGCGCCAACATGGAATTTATTTTTCAATTGACTCAAGGCTTTTGCAGTGCCATGTTGATAGGAAAAGTGGGTTGGTGGATGTTGGTGGTAAACAAGTGCTCAGCCACACCCAATCGCTCTTGACCTCTCCTCACTTTGTTTGCTTGCTTTTGCTGCTTCCCGCTTGGCTAGTTGTCATTGGCTGTCATTTGTTTGTGAAGTGTTGCTCTCTTTTTTGTTTGTTATTGTTGTTATTGTTGCTTGACTTATGGTTGGCTACGATTTTGTGGCCGGGAAGGAGGGTGGCACCTTGAATTTGTTGTCCAGATTGCTGCACGGCTCGCAGGTACTGTAGAGTCCTGGTTGGTGCTGTTGTCTTACAGTTTTGTTGGCTTCTTGATTGGTTGACAATTATTTGTTTGTCGGATGGTTGGTCGGTCGGTCAAGTTGGATGTCTTTCAACATCCTTGTGCCGTTGGATTTTCTTTTTCATGCTGGTGGTTGGGCCGGTAGTAAAGAGGATGGTGGTCGCGTTTGCCATTCTTGTCCCTGTCCTTGTTTCTTTTTTGTTGTTGCTTCACTGCTTTCGGAATCGTTATGCTACATTCATGTACGCCCTTGCACGTTCAACTTTACACAACCAGGGTTCCGCGCCCTGCCTGCCGTTTACTTTCTACGAGTTCCACAAGCTTTGAGGATGGAAATGTTCATTTCATTACTAGTAACATGCTCATAATATGCCATAGTTTTGTTTTTGCTACAAATCTCCAACCGCCTCAGCACGACGGCTGACGTTTTGACGCAATGATTCGCAGCTCCCAAGGAGCGAAGAATGCTTGACGAAGAGCGTAGGCAATCCTCGGCTTGGAAAACCTTCAACTCCAATGTGGGGGCCTGGCTTGGAGCCGTTGTTGCTGGTGGCATCCTCTATTTGTTGCTCGCCTCAGCTCTGTCAGCTGAGTTTTTCTTGCATCCTTCGATGTTTTTGCATGCTTGAAACGGCTGGAAACCGGGGGAGGTACGTTCACCATGGGGTAGAAGCGTGCTACTCATGGGTCAACTGTTTGGCCGACATCTTTTTTTGTCATAGAAACAACATAGTATTTGTATAAGACCATATTGTATGGCTTTGTAGTAGCATGTCACGTCTAGTTTTATGATATTTTATAAAAGCAATATATAGTTGTATAACAATCAGTTATGAGCATATCATCGTTCTCTTGTCACCTTTCTGACCCTATGAAAGATTGTTTTCGTAGTTGCAGTTTTTGACTCTTTGTGAAGTTACAAATTGATGACTCAGGTTTTATTGTGCGGACGACGTGAGTAGCTCTATGAGTGATGTTTGGGCGTACTTCCTCAGTCGCTTGACTTTTATTGACTTTGAGCAAGTCTTCTGAAGTTTCCCTAGGATTGTAGATGCTTGATTTCTTGCAGTTGTGCATCACCAGCCAACCGAAATTCCAGGTCTGGAAGAAGCTGGAACTCACAGCAAATTGCAGTAGTTCCAGAACTTGGGATGGACATCCAATTGGAAACAACAAAACGAGTTGTCCCAAACAAGGAGACCAAATTCCAGAAATAGTACTGTAATCTTACATTGGTTCAGGACATTTCCGAGTTCAAGGTTGCCGGTAGTCTCAGGTTCGAAAATGCGAAAGTATGGATGGTAGTTATACTGGTTATACTATATAGCCTGGTTCTAAACTTTGAAACTATTTACAGTATACATGATATAGCAGAGTTATAATACATGGTTTATGAGGGTGACCACCGGGGTCATGATCCCATTTTGGTAATCCCAATCTATGAACCCACCAGGATCTCCAGTTGTTCCAAGGAAAACTCCCTGAAGAGTCTCAACGCCACGTCTTCCTTGAAGCAGCGAAATGGAGACTTCTGCCCAAAGACATGGACAAGGAGCAGCAGCTGGAACAGCGTGGGCATGTCTGGTGGTGTTGATAGCCAGTATTAGTGATTAATACTGGTTGATAATGGTTAATAATGGCCGTTATTAGTGGTTGATAGCATTTATATGCATTAATTGCCATGTTGCCAGAGATTGTAGGATATGGTTGATTTTCATAGACCCTGAAAAATGTAAGATCAGAATCCACAATCCCTGATTCATGATATTGTATGGTTGATAAATGTTGATTTTCTCATTGATGGTTGAGATTACATGATGAACCGACGGTAGCTAACACCCTTTCCCAAGCACCGGAAGTGACATGGCTTCAGTGGCTCTGTCAGGACGATCCGTACCTGATGATGGAACCTGTGGAGGGGCTACGATTCTTCACCCCAGTGGGCCTTGCCCCTGGTCTAGACCAAATGGTTTGGGTTTTGGCTTTGTGGAGGTGGGATCCCAGGATGATGAGATCAGATGTGGCACTTCTGGCTTGCCAATGGTTCCCAAGCATGTTCAGGTTGAACAAAAAGGGTGCCATACCAGGGACTTTGTGGATGCAACTGAATACATGTCAGCAGGTGAGTTACATGCCAAGATATGCCAAGATGGAAAATTGCATCGAAGACAGAACCAAGTGCAAATTGTTTCTTTGCACAAGTCCTGATTGGTTGCCTTTTCATTCCTTCCTGATGTTTGGGCGATCATTTGTTGTTGACGACATCGCTCGAGAGTTCGTCAGGTGGGGCCTGTGAGACCTGGAAGTGACAGTGATTCCCTGGCGCATCAGCTCAGTACCCGAGATTCCTCCCAGCAGATCGCCCACTTCGGGCTGTTGGGAGTTTCGATCCGAGGTACCAAAGAGGAGTCCCAGTCGTCCAAAGCGCATGTGCTTTGATATCGTTAGAAGGTCAACAACTCTGGTAGATGGATATGGGTGTTTCTCGAAATTGGGGACCTCCCAAGTCATTCTTTATTAACCATTTATATCCATTTATAGGAACTCGCTATGTTGAGAGACCACTATGTAGACTGGATGTGAGATCTGAAAAGTCCTATGCTGCGCTTCTGAACATTTTGGTACTTCCTTGAATCCAGATACACAACATGTAATTCCGTATGTCCGTCATGGGTATGTCATAGTACAACATCAAATACACAGACACTATGTCCTAGTACAACATCAAACTACATACACACCATGGATCGTTACATACATATACACACATAACATATCAGAATGATCTTGAAATATCTACCTACAAGGTAGCACACATGCAAATTATACATACATGTATGATCTAGTTTTATATTATACATATTTCATAGATGCAGCTGCGCATACATTGGCATACATATTATAAATATTCCATACGATAGATGTACTTCATATTAGCTTGTTATATTATAGGACATCATATTATATATCTCTTGTTATAAGAGCTATAATAGATATATAGTATATAAAAATGTATATAATATATATAGATATACAGTACAATATATGATATATATCCCTTTCTTCCATGTTTGTTGGGCTCAGGAGTTGCTCCACCAGCTGAAGGCCCTGGGTCCTTGGGTGCAGTACGTGGCGGTGGATGGGGCGGACACCAAGCTGCTGCGGGAGCTGGTGGCCATGGCCTTGGCGATGCAGCCGGGGCCACGCATCTTTGTGAGGCCAACGGGGAAGGAGGCGCCTGGTGAAACTCGCAGCCTCCGGGGGTTCATCCTCAACCAAGCACCAACCAAGGAGGCTTCCACACGGTTGTGGGGGCCCCTAGTTATCATCCTTTTGGAACCATTATTGTAAAGAGAAAGCATCCAGAACTTTGGGGTTCCCTATTTTTGAGAAACCCCGTTGGGGGATAAACGGCCACCGATCCTGCGGTCAACCAACAAACAACAACCAACAATGCAGGAGCCAACAACAAAGCGGTTTACATCGGTTTACTGTCAGCAAGCAACCAATCAGAATAGCCCAGTCACTGTAGATTTCTGGGATGGTCGCAACATGTTACTTTTTTTGGGGGGAGTGGTCAATCCTGTATGAATGTTTAAACCATTGAAACATCATGCTTCATTTTCGTGAATGATGGGCGATGATGGCTGCTCTTTGTTGGCTTGTCAGGAACTCTCCGATCTGGAGGAATCCATTCATCGGAACCCATAGGCTCCATAGGAACCCATAGGCTGCCCTGTGAACCCATGCTAATACACAGGAATGCACGGGAACCATAGGAATTCTTTTTTGGAGTGTCACCAGCATTTATGGCCAGGATTCATGTCAGACATTTGGACGGAAGAGAAAGCACTTGTAATTTGATATGATTCATGTCCAAAGTCTGAGCTTGAAAATTGAAAATAGGAAATTCGGCTACAATGCTCTAGAATCAATGCCTTGAGCTACTCTTTGGAGAAATGGCCTAGAGCTACTGAGCTACTCTTCAGGGATGTCTTAAGCTACCACCTACAGATACATGAGGCATCTCATCCTCCTTGTGGATAGTTGTTACATGTTGTCATAGGATCTTAGAGAGGCGAAATTGCCACCATGTTTGAAACATTATTTATCTAGCATTATTTTGGTTACCCCGTGGGAATCCATTACCCGGTTGTTTATCATCACGACATATCATAACCACCTGATGCCAAGCATGGCAGGCTACCTGTTGGTTGGCCAGATGCTTCGGGCAGCCATGAAGCCTGAGCCCCAGGTGACCGATGGTGACCGCCTTCGGTGGAAAGCACATCAGCAGATGCAACATATGGGTATGTGCCAAAATAGGGTGCCCAATAACCCACCACAAAAATATACAAAAATGATCATTCCAGGAAAAAAACCACGGGTTTTGGTGGTACCACTATTTTGGCACATACCTATATACCGAGGCAAGGTGCTATACTTCTAGAAACAAATCTTCATTAAGCAATGCCATCAATATCTTTGATGATTTTGAGACAAGCCGCTATGCAGGGTCTTGTCAACATCCACCGTCAAAGCATGAACCAATGATGGTAAAACAGTATACGATAGGGCGTTTGCGTCCTTTGCCAGTTATTATAAACAAGATTAAGTGAGTGAAAATTGAATTAATTGATGAAAACATCTAAAAGATATTTGCATAAGAAGTAGTTAATTAAACCATAAACTAAAAGATTAAACCATTCAAGATAGTTCATTAAACCAAATTAATTCGGTTAATAAAACCAACTTGATATCTTGATAAACCAAACAAAAAATCTCATGAAGTTCCACGAAGTGCCATGCGCGAAACCGCTGACGAAGGCCCGCCGCGTGGCCATTGGCAACCTCGCGGAAGAGCTGCGCAGCATCGAAGTCGCAGGGCTCATCATTTGTGCGGGGCCTAGAACTGAACGACGCAGGCGTTTCAGTGAGGCTGCGCATGTTTGAGGCTTCTGATCCCCAAATATTTGAAGAAAATGGGCAATATACAGTTATTTTGGTCTTATCCAAAGAAAATGGGCGATATAGCCTTATCTGTCCTATGATGTCTTATGATGTCTTATGCATCCGTGTCATATTGTGGGCTCAGGTTCCACTGCTCGTCCTTTTCCGGTGCCGTATTGGCTCGATGTCCATTGGAGAGAACTGCCCTTCTTGAAATGATAGGTTGTTTGGCCATGCGCTTTGTCCGACCACGTTTCTGCTCGGCGGTACTCTCCTCCGTTCGATCATCTCTTGCGAGGCCAGGTGCCCCAGATTGAAAGACAAAGAAGAGATCATCAATTTATTATTGCCATTTTATCAAGCATTGATCAATCATGAGTAGGCATCAAGAATGAACCATTCATAGACATTACCCGTTGATGATGCTTGCTGAAGGCACTCAGCCAGACGTTTCTTGGCAGCGGCTTTGGCTGCTGGAGCTCTACCCTGGGCCAGTGCTAGGCGCGCTGTCACGGCGAAGGGTTGAGAGATTTGTGGAGATTGTTGAGTGACTGAGCTCCGATAAGTTGACTACCTTGGACCACAATGGAGTTTGTGCAAACGCGCTTGGGAGGTTGCAACCACAGCAAATTCAACATCGCTCATTCACACAATGCCAAGGCCGGAACACCATGTAACTTTTGCAATGTAGCTGTCAATGCCCAATGCTGGAAGGTACTGCTAAAACGATCCAATAAACCAGTCCCAGCAAATCCAACATGGAACCTGATCAATGTGATCACAAAGATCGTGTATTGAGCTCGCTCTGATGCAGGCAAAGTTTCCTTGGGCAGTCTGCAAATTGAATTTTGTGGCCGACCTGAGAAAGGAGTGGTTGGATGCGCTTGGGAGAAAGACTGGGCTGTGGCCAACAGCACTCAGCAAGTCAATTTGTTGTGGAGCTGCAGGATACACGCAGATCTACTACGCGTCAGCGCAGACCAACACAGCATCAGTGAATGCCGGAGATTACAATTTGTCCTTTGGCAAAAGCATGCAAAAACATGGATCAAAGATGTGTGATGTGATTCCAAGGTGTGCGAAAACTCTTTCAAGCGGTTTAACAAACTCGACACAGCAATTGTAGCTGAAGGAACTTGATGCAATGGTTTTGACTGAATGTGGCATGGTATGTAGTGGTCAGTGTGCGGTGCAGGTATGTTGGAGGAGGTTCCATCAATTTGGCTTTTGCAAGATCACTTGAACAAGACCCAGCCGGAAACGACTACCAGCAGTTGCACAAGGCTCCGATGTTGGAGGTTGTTGGAGGTTGTTGCAAGTTAGTCATTCGCCATTCAAAGACGAGCAGTTGGTTGGTGATTACTGGATTACGCATGGACCAATGATATCCAATGATATCCAATGATATCCAATGATATCCAATGATATCCAATGATATCCAGTGACCATGTCATGGGCGAAAACCCAACTGCTCGCCTTCCTTGGAATGTGAACGACTACCCTGTGAACTATCCATTTGTATCCATTTGTTAGTTGGTTCATATTGACCCAACTCGCCATAGAGGCTGGTGCCAGTGAAGCTCGGTCAGGTGATGCTGGAGGCGGCAGCCACCACTCCTGGAACTTTGGTTCGCGCCAGCGATTTTCCAGCAGCGGCAGCCTCCTCAGTGCTGAGTGCCAGAGGTTGTTGGGCTATGTGGTACCCCTAAACATGTGTTCATTTCCCATTCTAATTACTAAGGGTTGTTGGATTTATATACTTATATACCTTAGATCTTGAGCCAAACGAATGTAGTGGCTTATTCGAGCTTGGCCACTTGGCGTATTGCAGTTGTTGGTAGGAATTTTCAAGATTATTTGTATTTCAATTTGTTCATGAACAAGAGCCTTGAAGTCGCTTGCTCGACATTGTTTCACAAAATGTGCCATTCCGAACCAACCGCCTCACATTTTTTGCACAGGATTCCTTGAGGAAGAAAATTGGATTGCTGGCTTGCTACGCAACGTGGCTGCATGATGAGACTTTTTCTTTTGCATGATATGGCTGTGGGTACCCAGTATCCCTTGTGTACCATCATTCGCCATTGTATTCCGCATTATTGATGCTCAATACTGGTCGATGTCCCTTATGAAAGTTGATGGTTAAACCATGTTAAACCACCAATATGTGACATCGCTGTTGATCACAGGATTTCGGCTTGGCTATGTCCAAGCCGCCAAGGCAAGGGTGCATGACACTCGAGAAAGAGGAGACGTGGATGCCACGGGTGTGGCGATTCTGGACATTTTTGGCTCGTTCAGACCATTGAGCGCCTGCCTCAAAGAAGTCGTGTCTCACATCACCAGAGGCAGCGCCTTTTGAGGGAACAAATTCCGATTCAGAAACCAAAAATCCCCGCTTCAGCAACCAAAAAACGCGCAATTCAGAAATCAACTTTTGAGGTCAGAAGAATGTGGCCATGCTCTATGTGGTTGGTCCCAAAGGCAGGGGAGGGGTATCCAGAAGCGCCTTGGGATTTCTGACCCCCTTGGTTTCATGTTGTCGCCAGATGTCTCCAGGCACAGGTGCCCCTGCCGGACATGGTCCAACGGTGGATTCAAAGGCGGTGTTCCTTTCCAGGGTGGAAGACATGGCGATGAATGCCATCTCAACGGTGGCAGCCTACAATGCTGAGATTCAGGACGCCACGGCAGACTTGGATGTCAACCCAACTGTTGGTTGTTTTCTAGTGGTTCATAGCACGGGTTCAGGACGGTCAACAATGGGGTGTAGTGTTTGGGAATGGTTCAGTTCACGAATGTTTTGTTTTTGCATGCGTTTTTCGTTTTGTACACTGTTGACATCCCCTTGTTGGCAAAGGGATTTGATGACCAAATTATGGAAACTTTGAACACTCCCAATGCGCGATATCATGAACACATAACGTGAGCATCCCAGTGAATCGACCATGGGCTAGCTACCAATCTGGTGGTGTTGCAGGGGTACAATGGATCTCTAATTTCGATCCCAAGTTGATATGAATTGTTGTCCAAACCATGGTCAGGTAGGTTTACAGAATGGTATGTATTTGCAATCCTTGATAATTATCTGAACTTCCACTCACTTGCTTTTTCATTGCAGATCTCGTTCTCGGAGCCACTACTTTTATAGAAATTTTCGGCCTGACTGGAATTGCTGAACATGGCTGACCACATTGTGTTGAAACGCATGCAATCGCCGATCGCCTGGATTGAAGGAGCATAAGCAAAGTGAACTGCCTATGATTGAAACTCTTCAAGTCTGCTGCTTGTCAAAAAACATCAGTCTGCTTGTCAAAACAAATCAGTATAGATTCCTGAGTTTGCCCATGGTTCTCCCTTTGCTTCGGTTCTCCCTTTGCTTCTGCTAAGTTTTTGTCTCAATGTGTAGATATCCTCCCTGGATTTCTCCACAAACCTGAGGCTTGGTATCAGGAGGGGTCTACATGCATCCAGACAGCAGCAAGAAGGATGTGGCAAAGGCCATTCTTCAAGGCTTTCAGCGTGCAGGGTATTTGAGTGACTTACCCGTAGCCACTTGGAAGCAGATGGAAGCTCCCCAGGCTCAGACTCAAGGTGCTAGGGGCACTATGTACAGGTCCCAGTGGATAACTTGCTACAAGATGCTACAAGTATATCTATTATGAGCTGCGGTGGCCTGAAATCAGTGTCCTGCGATTGATGCAATGATCGTAGGAAGCAAGCGGCTTTCAGACGACCCTAGGTTAAGTCCAAATTGTATCAGTTTGTTGTAAAAAACTTTCGAATGAATGATGTTTGGAAACTGCCATCCCATGCTGTCCATGTCCAAGGTACGTTTTGCCTATGACTCCAACTGCTTTGAGGATGCTGTCGCCGAAGCCAAGACATAAGATTGAAGCAGAAGGCACTATCATCCTTGACCTCGAGAACAAGCCCTTCGGATCCCTTCGGGCTCGTTGGTCATCCACTTTGACAACTGCGAGATCAACAGACGGGTCGCGCATTCATCCAGGTGATCTGAGGAAGCGCCTTTCCCCCATGCGAGCTTCCGGGCGCAAGCGAAGACAGCGGGCGGTAAAAATGTGGTCGACGTGCAGTGTTGAGCAAGTCAGAATGGGCTGGATGCAAGTGCTTGAGTGTTGATATGCCTCATCGAAACGGAACAACAATCATAGTGACAATGCCATATCATAGAAGATACGTGATGATATGTGATGATAGCGTATTGCAATCACTGCATAAATCATCCCACAGAAAAAAAATGTAAATAGGCCTCATGTAATCCCAGTTGCCGTGACTAGTGACCGTCGCTGTGAGGTCATGATGATGCTGCAGAAAACTGCCAGGGTACGGAGGTAGCGCTGTCCAGGGATGGGAGGATGGCAGCGCTGAGTCCAAGCCCCCCTTGAACATTCTTGAACTACTTTTCCAACAGGTTGGTTAGCTGGGACCCCAGCTTTGAGGATGCCAAATATGCCAAGCTGGGATACCTTCTGGGCCTTTGATGCTCGTTCAGGGGATGCCGAATATGCCAAGCTGGGTTACATTGGGATACATTTTGCATCCTTTTGCAACTCCTTGCAGGAGACACGCAGGATGCATCGGGAGCTGGTGTCAGAAGCTTTTGAAAGAACAAAGGCCATGGGGATCCATGGCCGGCCACGGGAGTTGAGGATCTCGAAGCATGATCCAAACCGCTGGTAGTTAAATGGTGTGAGTCTACAGACGCTTGCAACAGTTTGTACACAGTATATGTGCAACTATGAACCTGTAATCATACGCACAGATGTACACATATGTTTTCCATAATTAGGGGATGGTTATCCAAGTGATTATCATCAGCATCACTTACTGATTTGCTGCTGGAAACTCGTTCTTCAATTTGAAATTTCGCAGATCTGTTGCATGTTGGTGCACGGACAGGGCGATATGATCATCATTGCCAGTGGCGGTATGCGCCATGGCCGGGATGCTCTAGATGCTGCCCCTTGTCCAAGAGTGTTGTGAAGCTGTGCTGGTTTCCCTCAAGCAAGATTCTTGGATTCTGACATGCCACGGTGGCCTTTGAGCAATATGTGTAAATTATTTCTGTGAACTTATATGGTGGTTTCTCAAAATAGGGGACCCCAGTTATCATCCTTTATGAACTATTCATAGTAATAAACCCAGCATTTTGGGGGGACCCTGTTTTGAGAAACACCCATATGGAATCCAGTGGCAAAACGAAACACGCACTGTGATGCGAGCCGAGATTGAAGCTGGAGCGAACGTGCCTTGACAGAATTGCCCACCGCTTCGACTATTTTGGTTGAACTCAACAGAGAGAGTATATACATGTTCAAAACATCTACATAACATTTACAGTATCATACAGTATCTACATTTTTAGCCTGAGATTTCATATGATTCATCCCGTTTGAGGAAATGAGGAACCCCCTTTATTCCCACCTCTGATTCCGGAAATTCAAGGCAGTGCAAATCTCCACCCTGCTTCTGACCGAAGGAGTGATGGGATCCACCCGGGTTGGACAAGTGACCAAACAACGCCAGAAGCGAATCAGATCTACCAACGTCTACAGCAAGTTGCAAAATGTTGTAAATATTTTTTTTTGGCACATGACTCCCGAGACTAATTTCCACAGCACTAGATTCTTGTCGGTTGACTTGAGCAAGCTTTGGGGTTGCTGGCATTCTTCGGGGTGAACTGAGAAACTCGAGTCTAACAGTTCACCCCGAATGATTGCTGGCAGTGGGGTTGCTGGCAGTCGAGTTAGAGTTTGAACCACAGCCACAACTGCTGCAGTTGGTTTCTGACTGATCCGAGCTTGCTCCCTGCCGGCGAGCTCCAGTCGTCAGGACCGCGAGCATGTCGTCGCATCAAGGACGACTTGGCCAACCTGTTGATGCAGGAGGCTGCAGTGACACACACACACACACAGAACAGACTTGTTAAACAATGGTGGTACCATTGGGGTACCATGGGGTCACCATTTCTATCTATTTCACTTAAACAATTTAAAGAAATTGAAATAGATAGAAATGGTGACCCCTATGGTACCCCCAAATCATCCTTTATCTATATCGTTTATAGTAATGAACCAACCATTTTTGGGGTTCCCTATTTTGAGAAACACCCAAATAGTAATCATCAACGACCATGATTGACCACTATTATATAACCCATCATCAACCAACAGAAACCAATGGTATCCTTTGAAAAATACATGCACAACCATAGGCATTGCCACCAACAACCAATGGTTTTAATGCTTTCCTTGGAGGTTGGGATGCTTTGGGGTGGCTGAAGTTGTTGCATGTTGTGACCACCTTGCTCCGCCAGGGCCACAAGAACTTGGAATCCGTCCTGGGAGCTGCAGTTCACCGACAAAAAGGTGCCGGGATGGCCACCCAAGTCCTTCGAAGAAAAATGCGTCAGTCGTTTCACTGGTTTTGATGGAGGTTGAATGACGTTGAGAGATGTTGATCTTTATACCACATGTTATCCCCGCAGTGGCTATCCCGGCTCAAGTCTCATGATCAAATTGGAATGCTCTAGGATCTCTAACCATGAGAGTTTCTGCAGCTTGCAGTCAGGGTTTCCCAGGTTTTGGGCATCAAATTGATCAGCTTGTGTCGGCAATGGCTCGTGGCAAGTCCAAAGCGAACATGTGCCGGCTTGTTTTGGGCATACGTGGTGAAGTGATGTACAGGCATGTTATTATTTCATAAGACAACAAATCAACTGGACTGGCCTGCAGTTTTGATTTTGACCAGAAAAATAGATTGAATTCAGAATTCAGAATGTGACATTCTATTGCATTGGCAATTTGAGACTGTAGGGTTTGCAACATCTGACCTTGACTTCCCTCCAGTTGACCCATCTCGCATGCAGGAGGAACGGCAAATGTCAGCAACAGTTTGCTGGAATTTGCCATTCCTGCCACATGCGAGATGGGTCCACTGGACCAGTGACCCGTAGGATCATACAGGCATGTCATGTCATGTCATGTCCTTGCGCCACAGAAAAGTGAGGTAGCAAACATGGACCCAAAAGGATGCTTCACGGTGGAACTCTGCGATGTGTTTGGCGTGGTCAGATTTGCTACCTTTGCTGCCGTTGCTGCGCCCGGCCAGTTGTTGCAGGTTGTTTAGTTCAGAACATTGAACCCATCAGGATGGCAGAAACTGGCTGTTTGAACTCTTTGGGAATGGATGCTCTGAACAAAAGCACGCCTGGCACAGGGCAGTGGGAGAAAAGAAGAGTGGAAAGAAAAACATCGCAGGTCGAAACTCACAGTGACTCGCAGACGTGGTGCTTTTGGGCAATGGCCAGATGACTTGCAATTAGGAAACCGTCAAGTTCCGAGGCAGCAAACATAGACCCAGAAGGGACGCTTGACATTGGTCAGGTTATGTCAGCTTTGCCACCTGTGCTGCATGGTGCTGCCCTTGTTGCGCCCACAAAGGTGTTGCAGGTCATTCTTTCGAGGGCATTGACAACTGAGGAGCGCTCGTTCCTCTTTTGTCAAATCTCCTGAAAGAATGACCTGCAGACTGCCAGACGGAACCTCTGACATGGCATTCTGAGAGAGGAGTTTCGGAAAGAAAAACATCCGAGGTCGCACTTTGCAATTGGATACATTTGGAGCTCAGATAGGGCTTGAGTACGTAATTATTCGATATTATTCGGAGGTGTTCAGTAATGGCTGCATCCCAAGATGTCCTGTTTTTTGAGCACCGAAGTGTTGTGTCCAAGGGTGTTTGTCATCAGTCTTGCGACATGCCAGCACTTGCAGGACGTTTGAGGGACGCATTAACCGTCCCATGGCGTGGAGCCAGTGGACTCAGACGATATTATAGTTTGCGTCCACTCTCCCCACGGCATGGAAGATGACTTCAATGCCACTCGACGGATACGATTTTGTGACGGTTGAAGCGCTCTCGCTCTTCCAGGGTCAATGCCTTTGAAACATTTGAAAGAATGGCGTGACAGGGCATTCAGAGAAAAGAAGAGTGGAAAGAAAAGCATCGCAGGTCAAAACTTGCATTTGCTCGCAGACTCGCAGACGTGGTGCTTTTGGGCAATGACCAGATGACTTGCAATTAGGAAACCGTCAAGTTCCGAGGCAGCACACATAGACCCGGAAGGGACGCTTGACATTGGTCAGGTTATGTCAGCTTTGCCACCGGTGCTGCATGGTGCTGCCCTTGTTGCGCCCACAAAGGTGTTGCAGGTCATTCTTTCGAGGGCATTGACAACTGAGGAGCGCTCGTTCCTCTTTTGTCAAATCTCCTGAAAGAATGACCTGCAAACTGCCAGACGGAACCTCTGACATGGCATTCTGAGAGAGGAGTCTCGGAGTGAAAAACATCCGAGGTCACACTTTGCAATTGGATACATTTTGGAGCTTAAAGAGGGCTTGAGTATATGTAACTATTCGGAGGTATTCAGTAATGGCTGCATCCCAAGATGTCCTGTTTTTTGAGCACCGAAGTGTTGTGTCCAAGGGTGTTTGTCATCAGTCTTGCGACATGCCAGCACTTGCACGTTTGAGGGACGCATTAACCGTCCCATGGCGTGGAGCCAGTGGACTCAGACGATATTATAGTCTGCGTCCACTCTCCCCACGGCATGGAAGATGACTTCAATGCCACTCGACGGATACGATTTTGTGACGGTTGAAGCGCTCTCGCTCTTCCAGGGCCAATGCCTTTGAAACATTTGAAAGAATGGCGTGACAGGGCATTCAGAGAAAAGAAGAGTGGAAAGAAAAGCATCGCAGGTCAAAACTTGCATTTGCTCGCAGACTCGCGGACATGGTGCTTTTCGGCAATAGCCAGATGACTTGCAATTAGGAAACCGTCAAGTTCCGAGGCAGCAAGCATAGACCCAGAAGGGACGCTTGACATTGGTCAGGTTATGTCAGCTTTGCCACCTGTGCTGTATGGTTCTGCCCTTGTTGCGCCCACAAAGGTGTGGCAGGTCATTCTTTCGAGGGCATTGACCACTGAGGAGCGCTCTCCTTTCCTTCGGGGTCAGTGCCCTCGAAAGAATGACCTGCAGACTGCCAGACGGAACCTCTGACATGGCATTCTGAGAGAGGAGTTTCGGAAAGAAAAACATCCGAGGTCGCACTTTGCAATTGGATACATTTGGAGCTCAGATAGGGCTTGAGTACGTAATTATTCGATATTATTCGGAGGTGTTCAGTAGTGGCTGCATCCCAAGATGTCCTGTTTTTTTGTCCTGAATGGCCACCCCAGCCCTTCATATATAGAATGCGTCAGTCGTTTCACTGGTTTTGATGGAGGTTGAATGATGTTGAGAGATATGAGCTGTGTACTACTCGTACATGTTGTACTCGTACCTGCAGTGACTATCCCGGCTCAAGTCTCATGATCAAATTGGAATGCTCTAGGATCTCTAACCATGAGAGTTTCTGCAGCTTGCAGTCAGGGTTTCCCAGGTTTTGGGCATCAAATTGATCAGCTTGTGCCGGCAATGGCTTGTGGCATGTCGGAAGCGAACATGTGCCGGCTTGTTCTGAACGTACGTGGTGAAGTGACGTGCGGGCACGTTATTTTTTCATTAGACAACAAATCAACTGGACTCGCCAGCAGTCTTGATCTTGACTAGAAAAATAAACTGAAATTCAAAATTCAGAATGTGACATTCCACTGCATTGGCAATTTGAGACTGCAGGGTTTGCAACATCTGACCTTGACTTCCCTCCAGTTGACCCTGTGTGGTCTCGCCTGTGGCAGGAATGGCAAATGTCAGCAACAGTTTGTTGGAATTCGCCATTCCTGCCACATGCGAGATGGGTCCACTGGACCAGTGCCCTATAGGATCATACAGGCATGTCATGTCATGTCCTTGCGCCGCAGAAAAGTGAGTTGCAATTTGTACCGTCGAGCGCTGAGGTAATACCATGTAGTACCGTCGAGCGCGGAGGTAGCAAACATGGACCCAAAAGGATGCTTCACGGTGGAACTCTGCGATGTGTTTGGTGTGGTCAGATTTGCTACCTTTGCTGCCCTTGTTGCGCGCAACCAGTTGTTGCAGGTTGTTTAGTTCAGAACATTGAACCCATCAGGATGGCAGAAACTGGTTCTCTGGCGCTCTTTTGGAATCGATGCTCTGAACAAAAGCACACCTGACACAGTCTCATGATCAATTGGAATGCTCGAACCATGAGAGTTTCTGCAGCTTGCAGTCAGGGTTTCCCAGGTTTTGGGCATCAAATTGATCAGCTTGTGCCGGCAATGGCTTGTGGCAAGTCCGAAGCAAACATGTGCCGGCTTGTTCTGGGCGTACGTGGTGAAGTGACGTGCGGGCACGTTATTGTTTCACTAGACAACAAATCAACTGGACTCGCCAGCAGTCTTGATCTTGACTAGAAAAATAAACTGAAATTCAAAATTCAGAATGTGACATTCCACTGCATTGGCAATTTGAGACTGCAGGGTTTGCAACATCTGACCTTGACCTCCCTCCAGGTGACCCTGTGTGGTCTCGCCTGTGGCAGGAATGGCAAATGTCAGCAACAGTTTGCTGGAATTGGCCATTCCTGCCACATGCGAGATGGGTCCACTGGACCAGTGCCCTATAGGATCATACAGGCATGTCATGTCATGTCCTTGCGCCGCAGAAAAGTGAGTTGCAATTTGTACCGTCGAGCGCTGAGGTAATACCATGTAGTACCGTCGAGCGCGGAGGTAGCAAACATGGACCCAAAGGGATGCTTCACGGTGGAACTCTGCGATGTGTTTGGTGTGGTCCGATTTGCTACCTTTGCTGCCCTTGTTGCGCGCAACCAGTTGTTGCAGGTTGTTTAGTTCAGAACATTGAACCCATCAGGATGGCAGAAACTGGCTGTTTGAACTCTTTGGGAATGGATGCTCTGAACAAAAGCACGCCTGGCACAGGGCAGTGGGAGAAAAGAAGAGTGGAAAGAAAAACATCGCAGGTCGAAACTCACAGTGACTCGCAGACGTGGTGCTTTTGGGCAATGGCCAGATGACTTGCAATTAGGAAACCGTCAAGTTCCGAGGCAGCAAACATAGACCCAGAAGGGACGCTTGACATTGGTCAGGTTATGTCAGCTTTGCCACCTGTGCTGCATGGTGCTGCCCTTGTTGCGCCCACAAAGGTGTTGCAGGTCATTCTTTCGAGGGCATTGACAACTGAGGAGCGCTCGTTCCTCTTTTGTCAAATCTCCTGAAAGAATGACCTGCAAACTGCCAGACGGAACCTCTGACATGGCATTCTGAGAGAGGAGTTTCGGAAAGAAAAACATCCGAGGTCGCACTTTGCAATTGGATACATTTGGAGCTCAGATAGGGCTTGAGTATGTAATTATTCGATATTATTCGGAGGTATTCAGTAATGGCTGCATCCCAAGATCACGGAAGTGTCTGTCCAAGGGTGTTTGTCATCGTTTGAGGGACGCAGTAACTGTTCCATATTGTTCCATGGCGTGGAGCCAGTGGACTCAGACGGTTTTACAGTCTGCGTCCACTCTCTCCACGTCATGGAAGATGACTTCAATGCCACTCGACGGATACGATTTTGTGACGGTCGAAGAGCGGCAACGACCTGCAGATGACCACGGGAACCTGCTCCAAGGACGATCTGCAGGACCCAACAGGCGGATGGCCATGAAGCTGAGCAGATAAGCAGATTTTGAGGCAACCAATGGAGTCTCAATAGAGAACAGGATGCTTCATGAATCTTCCATACAGCAACGATTCCATGGAGCGAGTGGACGCTGAAAATCTGCCTGCGTCCATTCGCTTCCCGTCATGGCAGCTTCAATGCTTGACGGATACGAGGCTTGTTGACGTAAAAGGTGCCAGGTCAAAGGGACTGGAGGAAGGGGACCTGGAAATACCTGGAGAAGGTCGGAAAGATCAATGGAACATGAGAAAAGACTTGGGGTCAGCAGAACTAGGCCTATTGAGCCGCTGTTGCGACCTTTTTGCCAGATCTTGCCAAGTTTTTGTTTGTAGACTCACTCAACAATTCGCAAAATGCAGAACAACTTAAGGATTTCATGGGATGTCGACTTCCTGTGAACAGCCAGATCAGGGTCAACCAGCAGCTGGGGTTACTTGCAGGCCGCTTCAAGGCCAAAAAGAAGAGGCAGGGTGCCCGGGCCCTGCGTGCCCTGCGTGCCCTGCGTGCCCTGCGTGCCCTGCGTGCCCTGCGTGCCCTGCGTGCCCTGCTTGAAGTCGTCAGATTTCACCCGCGCAGCTGCCACAGGAATCCCTGGAAGTCCAAGATTTGAGGACTGGGCAGGTGAGTGAAGTCCTTCCACCAGATAAGATGAAGTACATGGACATACAATGACATATAATACGATTATGTAATTACTAATATTACTACATCTACAATAGATCTACGATGATCTAAGTATACATAATGCATAGTAACGATTGATATGTCATAATACCACATCATACGACTAACACAGAGAAGGAATAGAATAGACACACTCTATCATACGACTAACACAGAGAAGGAATAGAATAGACACCCTCTTTCTCATGGCTCGATGGATGGCCATTGTTTCTACTTTCAGGGACCTGTAGGCAATAGATGTGCTATGATGTGCCAGTCACCTTGAAGGCCCACCTTGTGGTTTACTAAATTTCGCCTACTGTAGAATTTGTTTCGAATGACTTCGTCTCGCATTCTGAAACGCCAGGTCCTGGCTGCAGCTGAAGTGTGAAGTGCGTCTTTACACGTGCTGAAAAGTTGGGACGTCTCGGGTTGCGATGCTTTTGCGCCTGTGGAAATGGAGATGGAGATGAAACCTATGAGATCCTTTGAGTACCTGCAAAACTGCTGGATTCCCAAGAGATACACATGGGTGGTTCTCCAATAGGGTACCCCCAAAAATTGCTGGTTTACTAGTATAAATGATTAATAATGATTAATAGACGATGATTTCGGGGGTACCCCTATTTTGAGAAACACCCACATCTATTACACTCTCCTGCACTGTGAGTGCTTTTGTCCCTGCAGTTCTACAGCCATGCAATCCGCTGCCTGAATGAGTATGTGTTGCGCTGAGAAACTGTCACATAAATGATGGCTGACTATGCAGTAAAGGTCTGATTGCAGTAGATGCGACTCTCAGTTGCTCAGGATGTGAATCTGGAAACGGTTGCTTTCAGTGTCAACACTTGTGCAGCAGGTGCGTGCGGTGCAGCTTGAGGAGGATTTATACCATGGAAAATACTACTTGCCATCATGGGTAGAGAATTTGGTGGATGTAGTCAAAGTTAGCAAGACAATGCAGAACGTATCGAATCATCATCAACCATCAAATCTTCAAAGTAAGCCCTTCTCTGACTCGCAAATAGCCCTTGGATGCCCTTGGTCTCCCCGCAAGATTCCCATCTGACTTAGCTCATCGGCAGGTCCTGAAGCTGTGGTTCCTTTGAGCGATCAAGTGGCAAAGTACACGGCACCTTGGCATAGCGAAGCGCCAGCTTCGCAGCTTCGCATGGTTTGGCTTCATCCTTTGCCTCGGTTGTGGCACCCTGCAGAGTGACCCGAGGTCCGAACACTTCAAAGGCCGGCCACTGCGCTTGCTGTGACCTTTTGGAGATGGGTCAAGCGATGTCAAGGGGGAAGTTGAGCAGATTCCAACAAAGGTACCATGATGAAGTACCATCAAGTACGTCTTTTAGACGTTCGTGGGGTGTTCGTAGTAGTTAGGATACACCGGTGATCACCGGTGTACTGCTGGGTTGTCTTGGAGATGAGGCTCCATAATCACCTTGCTGTCCGATCAGTCACCAGGACACTTCCACCTGCTGTGGGTGCTGTGCTGTTACTGGGTGGCAATGTACCTGCACAAGAGGTGCGGGGGCCTGGGAGGTGGTTAGGGTGACATGTTTGATCACCATAACATCCACATGTCCATGTTTGGTTCAAAGGTATCAAACACACTTCCATCTTGAAAACAATCGAAATTGTTTCGATTGTTTATTTTTGTTTCCAGATCAACAAACATGTATTAGAAATTTGACAAGAAATGTAAAAAAGATACATAAAAATACCAACACACAAACACAGATTTGGTGGCTTTGCCATGCTGTGAGGCTGTCCGGAACGCAAAGGCTGTTGGTATCCCAGAGTTCGGATTCGCTCAGGAGACGGACACCCACAGTTTCCAGAGTTGTCTACCGTGAATGAAGCCATCATTTGGGTTCATTGTCAATTTTAGGAAGATTAAGATACCCACAAATCCATTATTGGTTTTATATGGTTTCCTTCTTATGTTTCTCCATTCGACATGACTATTTGGAGTGTGTTCCCATGTCTTTCTGGCTTCCTGTGACGGTGCGTCTGAGGTGCAGGATGAGGCCAGCAGTTTGACCTGGCAGATCTCTCCTGTGTGCCCTGTCGTTGTGCGTCGGATTTCAGGTAGGTTGGATGGACTCCATGGGACTCCATGGGACTCCAGAGGGACTCCGTGGGGATGCCATTGTGACTCTATGGAACTCCATGGGGACTCCTAGCGACGCCATGCCATGCGAAAGATGGGGATCCCAATGTGCAGCACTTCATGCCCGGGATTTGGTGATTGGCAGCTTGGATCCCAGGTATGGCCTCTCTCTGCTGGATCCTGTCATTGCAGCTTTCGCTTGTGGCGAAGAAGGCCCTTTCTGCCGTTATGTTCTACATTTGAGCAGTTTTCCTGAGGGGCAATACAGGTATCAAATAGCAGAGAATCCATGGGAATCCAACTCTCCAAACATCTCCACAGCGTGAAAAGTTGGGATGCCTGCCCAGGTTCAGCGGAAAATTTGCTGCAACGTACACCCTGCGAGACTTGTGGGGGTGCAGCATCACCAAATCTCTGATGCTTTGAGGGCAGAGATGTGTCGAGGGTCACATCATTGACACTGAAAACTTGAGACGGACATGGAAAAGAGTGCAGAAAGGCCTGTTTCGGAGGAATTGCTTGCGCTGGCCAGGTTTGCTGGGTGCTTGCAAGTCAGCTCAAATGGCAAAATCTGTGGCATTGGGCTCCTGAGTTGCTTGTATGGAAAAAAGCACGCGCTGTGCCACATCTGAGAGTTGCTGCACCATGCTGCACCCTTTGGAAGCTTGGCTGTGGGCCTACTTTAATTTCGAAACACTCGGTGTGCAAAATGCCACTTTTCTCCGCTGTTAAGCCTCAAAGACTAGGCCATGAGTCACTTGATCGCTTACGTTCAGGTCTTCAGACATTTTTCCAGACTGTGCTCTGCTGGATATGTTTGGACCAAGAGCTTGCAAGTTATGCAAGTGAGTGTGAAACAATCTGGGGCACAGTGGAAGCAATAGCTTGTTAGTCACTTGTTACCATTGTACCAGAGTGGTGTTTGCATCACTTTTTATCCCAACAGTGAGGTAACAGTCACTGAAAGGTGCCAAATGTGTCGATCTGATGGGATGTTTGCTGGTCAGAACTGTGCTGCTGGCACAGTTTGCGCTTGCTTCTGGCGCTGGGAGCAAGCCACTTTTCGACTATGCGGACCACTATGTGATGCTGATCCTTTACAGCATCAGACATACCAGTGGCAGCAAATTGACAAATGGCATCTAGAACTGCTCTTCAAAGAATCAGGTCCACCAGGCAACTGACAAGTGGCATGAAAACAAAAACTCCTTTCTCATGCCACAATACCTCCTCAAATTTTGCAGCTTCAGGAATGACTTTGGCCGAAACGACTTCTACAGAAATGCTTTGGCCGCAGAGCTGCGCAGGTGTGGGATCACTTTGATGATGTTATCAACTTGGTCTATGTGGTTTCTTGTTATCCAATTTCTGAGCTATGCCCACAATACGAATATACTAACTGCTAGTAAGACAAATAAATATGAATACATGCGTTTGTATATGTGTATATTATGAATATGTATATTTTTGGATGGATGGATGGATGGATGGATGGATGGATGGATGGATGGATAGATAGAGTGGTGTCATATCATATACAAGCATTTTCATATGTTACAGGTGCAAAACAGAGTCCCAAAGTTGACATCTTTTGGCCACAGCTTGTGGAGGTGTCCCAGTTGCAGTGTCTTGGATTTGGGCGCTGGCAGCGGCTTATTGGCGATGCTAGCAGCGCAGCTGGGTGCTAGAGAAGTCTTGGCATTGGAAGCGCTACTCCGCTGCACGTTGAAGTTTTGGTGGAGGCGATACTGATCAAAAATGATCAAGATAGATCAAGAGATATCAGGAGATAGTCAATATAGATCAAGAGACATCAAGAGTGTAAGATTTCTTTTCAATGGATAGTCACACGTATGAAGACCCAGAGTTGGAGAGCTGTAAAACTCAAGACTGGGCGTGTCAGGAATCCCACTCTGGCAGCTTTGGCGAACAAAACCATCGAAGAAAATCGGGGTCTCTTCCACTCCGACATCCAAGTGGTGGCGCAGCTGTCCAGCCAAGTGCCTCCCAGGGCCTTTGATCTTTTGGTCACAGAAACCTTTGGCACTTTGCTACTTGGGGAAAGCGCGTTGGCCTTCGTGTCGGATGCAAGTCCCTGCATCTTGTTTAGCACAACTTTTTGCAATTTCTAAGCTGGGTTCTGGGTTGAATGTTTTTTCCAGGCTCAGGGTTGGTGATCCGGAACTCCCCATCTGCATCGTGCGAAAAACACCTGTTTGATAGTTGAATGATATTGAATATGTGGTTTCTTTTCCAACGACTAATTTATACTAATTTTTAAATAGATTTTCCCCTCGCTTTTCTGGAGTTTGTTGGAGCAGAGGCCAGGAAAGCGACTACTGAAACCGGGTGCACACATCATCCCAGCTGGTGGCTGTCAATATGTGACCCTGGTGCAGCTGGCAGATCCATCGGTCTGGAATCCTGGTGGATGGAGAGGCTTTGATCTGTCCGGCTTGAGGAATCTGCAAGACACGGTCTACTGGAAGGCTCGCGCGCCAGGGATGCTGAGCACCAGACTGTGCCTTGGGGAAGCACTGTATTAAGCTTGAGACCTGTGCTTGCAGATCGCCCCAGGGGCCCCAGCATTTTTTGGAAGGTGTTTTTTGGGTACGTCCTTCATGGACAAGTGTAGACAACCTGAGAGTTTGGGCAACATCCAGGCCAGTTGTTGTGCTACCTTGTCCTACCTTTCACGTTGTTCACTCAGGGTTGATGCATGCGAGAGGCGATGTTCGGAGCGACTCGTGCTGAAGTGGAGAAGCTGAGCGAGAGGATTTGTGTTCTGGAAGTCGATCTTCATCGGATGTCCCCAGAGGATGTACCCATGAATCGAACTTTCCAGAGTCTTAGAAGCACGTGTGCTTGGTACTTCTTTCATGTTCCCACAAAAGTTCTGGAGTAGTTGCTGTTTTACATGTTTGCGCGCTTGTTTTGTGGTCAGTGGAAGGCATTCTTAATCATTTTCAAGTAAGTGTCAAAAAAGTTAACACCTCCCAGATCAGGCGGATGGTTACAGCCCCATGATTTCCAGTTTTCCCATGAACCAAGCCAGCGATTGCGGGGTGGAAACATCAACAGCTCGGTGAAGCCGAAAGATTCAGAAGCGACAACTCACTGAGTGACCGAGTAACCGAGCTTTTGTCCAATGGTGCGGCGGAAGCTTCTGGCGTTCAATAACCTTTGAAGTGCATGTGTGAAAGAAAAATAAAGAAAACACAAAGTTCAGTTGACTTGACATTTTAAATGTGGGTTTTTCAAATCATATTTTGATCCCATGTTCAGGATACACAATCGTGGGGCTCGTGGGATATCCTCGACAGGGAATGATCCTCAGGCCTGTTGTTGGATTCAGGATTCCCCTCAAACATTTTTCCAACTGGCTTGTTTGGAGTTGTACAGTAAAAAGGGATATGTGGTAAAAGAGGACATAAGTTCGACATGGGAAAATCTAGGAGGCACACTTTCAACTAACTATCAGAATGAATCCAATGCTTCGGAAACAGTTGCAATTTTGGAGGATGGGTGTGTCATGGTGCGCCCATAAATGTATATACCTTCTAAGATTCTCGTCCCAAAAATGTGAATGTCCAAGCGCCAATCACTTTTAGTATAGGGAGACAAATGGAAAATATGGGAAAATCATGAACCTTGTTTTTTGCAGCATTAACGCATTTGTTTCATGATTTCACGAAAAACTGACAGATCCTTCTTGTGAGACCTTGCTTAATTTAAGGATCCAGGCTCAAAAGAATGGTACCATTCATGCCGCCACTGACTCAGAGCTGCGAGCTGTTCTGTGATGAAACTTGTGCAGAAACCGGTCCCACCAACCAAAAGCGTGAATAGGGCGGGTGTATTCGACCACGTGTTGCGGATAGGTAAGAATTGTAAAAGCAGCAAATATGTGTAGATGATTGTCAGACGCTTCGGTTTGTGTCATTACAAGCAATGGATCCAACAGCCATGATTTACAACCATCACTAGGATTCAGAAAATTGTAAACCTTTTCATACCTTTCCTAGCCTCTAGATTCATTGATCACTGCTGGGTTCAAGCCGAGGCTTTGTTTGATTGGGACATTTGGGCGGACGAGGAGAGGACAGAGGCAGTCTATGTTGGTTGATTTTTTTCTAACATAAGCTGGGTGCCTTTTTTTCCTTGGAGGACGAAAGGCTTCGAACCATCCCTTTCCCCGATCAAACCCATCCGCTTCAACACGATGCCACCAAATTGCCCCCCGGATCCCCCCGGATATTTTCAAATCATTTGCTGCGGTTTCAGCCAACTCTGAAGGTTTTGAGCACCGCGCCCGGTTCACGCAACTTCGCCGGGGATGTCGTGAACCTAGTCCCAAGCATTCCATGCATGGAACTCAATTTGAGACCGCAAGATGCGACGGGGATGAATATGACCAGATATACAATATTTGGAAGTGTAAGCTTGGACTTGTGATCTATCAGGGCACCCTAAATTGAGGCTTGGACTTGACCTGCTGTTGCTTGCAGCTGCTCAGGTGGCGTGGGGCTGGCTTTTGCAGCTGCAGGTGTCGAAGCCCAACCGTATAAGGAAGATAGGACACAGTAGAACTACCCGCAACACCAAGAGCATGTTTTAAGATTGATATTTGTTTTTTTTTTGAATGTTTTCTTTTGCTGCTAGGGGCGGCAGCTCGTACTTTCCTGCTCTTTCCTGCTCTTTGGGCCAGGTTTTCTGTATGCTTCCTCTTTGTCAATCATCCAATTCAATGCGACCTTTGTATCCTGAGCCCATGACACACTGTCAAAGCCGCACTGGGCCACTGCTCCAGGAACTCGCTTCTAATGACTGGCAGTTCCCCGAGCCACCAGAACAACTGCACGTTCAGGCAGGTGCAAACGCACTGCGTTGGGTTTGCTTCATGCAGTTTGCTGTGCAGTTTGCTTGCACTTCCTTAACGCCATTGTTTTGGAAGGGCTGCATGGCGAATCTAAATTGTATCCGCGACGCGTGAGTGTGGTCCTATCATGTCCTATATTCACAGTGACGCACTTCGGCTTTGAACGCAGCTGCGTCTCCATGTCACTGATGATATACATGGGTTTGGGGAAGAATGCATGGATCATCAAAACCAGAGTCTGGATCAGCAACCAAGAATGTGTTCATGATATGAGCACCGGACAAAATTATCGTCAATTACTTGCTCATTCGTGCAATCATTGGTTGAGAGAAGTAGTGAAAACCCCCAAAAGCGAGTAGGTCCGACTGAAAAGCGAGTCCATTTTGCTCAAACACAGAACCTGCAAAAGCGAGTAGGTCCGACTGAAAAGCGGGTCCCCAAATGATGGTCACCCAAACAAGTAATTTTGTCCGCTGCTCATATATTGTTGTTACGCAAAAGATCCTCATAATTGGAAAAAGGAAATTTTTCATGTTAGAATCGAAGCAGTTTTCTTGTGATTTCTTTTCAGGGTGCACGAAATTAGACTCTACTAGCGAAAGAGTTGACAAAAGTTCCTTTTGGGTTTAGGTGATGCTTGCTGAAGTAAGATAAGTATAGATAAGTAAGCATGGGCTGGGACGTTTTGAACGGCTTGGGGATGCTTGCCTTACTTCACACTACGATGATCACTTGAGAGTCAAGAACCTCTCCAGATCAGCTCAGAGTTGTTCTCTGTTTTGAACACGACCTCTTGACTGGCACGTACGTTGGAATTCAGAGGGACATAATGCGGTGGTTTCTCAAAATAGGGAACCCCAAAATGAATGGTCTTTTTAGAACAATGGGTTAATATTGGATGATTTGGGGGGTCCAAAATTTTGAGAAGGACCCATATTACATAATCATCATGATCCCAAACGTATTTGATAGTTGCATATCTCGTGATTCCCTGATCAGATTTTTCATGGCTGCATGAAAGATTTTCAAGAGTACCTGATATGTAAACATAGATAATTACTACCTATTTGTTAATTAGCGAAGATGTTCTTTTCCAGATGAATTATTCTGATTAGCACTCTAACATTCTTTGAATTTGCTCCAAACGGACAGGCTGGAGAGTGGCTCGAGATGGCTGTAGAGTACATTGCGCGGCTTGGTGTCACAAAGCTGAGCAATTTTTTTTGCAGCATGTGGGAGGTGCTTGCTCGACAGTTGTTCATCAAGTGTACGCGGTTTACTCAGATACTGTACATACCACCTAATTCGTTTGCTTCATGTGACTTCCCTATTCAATGATGATCATGCCTTTGGATGGGGGATGATCGCCCCTTGATGTTGAACCATCCAGATGATATGTGCACAATCATAGTCTGGGGGACAGCTTATGACTTTTGCCATTCTGACCGCTTTGTGTGAGCAACCAAAGTGAACGACTTCATTACTCCTATTATTTGGATCCACTAGCCAAAGTGAACAACCAAACCTTAATGCTGATCAAGAGTCAAGTAAACTACACCGGCTGCAAAAGTCAAAATGAGCACCAGAATGCTAGGGCAGGACCGGCCATATCTGCAAATCATTGGGGCGCAAGATGGGGTTGCACACATCAATGCTGTCACCAATAGCCGCAAAGAGGTCTTCCCGCTATGTCCACTGGGGGCAAGTGCTCATTTGGCTTTGTTCATAGATGGTACTAAATGGCGGTACCGCCTTAGCCAACCAATAATGATGAAGGGCAAGTGACCCATGGTGGTAGCCCCTTAACCACCCAGCCATGGTGACCACTCCCAGGCTGCCAGTAGCCTGGTTTCCTAGGCACGGCATCAGCCTGAGCGTCCGGCTTCGAAAGATGGCCGGCAACACAGCGCCGCTGTCCTTCGCAGCTCCTTCCAGGTGCTGGGAGAGCCGCAGAGTTCCAGCGACCGTGTCTCTGTGTTTGTGTTTCCTGTTGGAAGATAATTCTGGAGATTCTGCAGGATAATTCAGATATGTTTCCTGTTTGTCTCTGTAAGATCATTCAGATAATCAAATAAGTATCCCAAAGATTTATTCTATTGTTAGATAATTCAGATAATTCAGATAATCCCAAAGATTCAGATAATCCCAAAGATTAACATTTGTTTGTGCGAAAATATGCGATAATTCTGTAAGCATATATTGAATTCAAAAAACGATGCTAATCTTTAGGATACTTGTAGAGACACTTGCGGTATTGTACAGTCTCGCATATATGCACTTAGATATACTTGAATTATCTTGAATTATATAACTGGACAAAATTGAATATACTGTTCTTTTCTGCGTGCTTTTTGAACAGAGTTTGTGTTTGAAAAATGTGGGGTGCCTGCGATTCTCACAAGAAAAATCGCTAGGGGAACATGGTCGAATGGTCGGCGATGGTGATAGATACTCCAGATTTTACTTGAAACTCATGTTGGGAGTCCAGGAATGATGTGCCTTTGACATATTTTCAACATCTTTCAATGGGTTACACTCTGACCATGATCGCATCAGGATTCTGGAACCTGGACGAGTTGCAGTGAAAGAAGCAAATGAGTTCCTTGGATGCTCAGATCACGCGATGCTGAACCAAGTGACTCTGTGTTGGCCAAGACGAGCAAACTTTTCCAGAAAGACACAGCCATAATTAACCATGACTATCCATGACCACCATTGATGAACTGCCAAAGTTGGCAGAACCACGCCGAATTGCCGGTCATTTGCCACTCACAAGAGGTTGAAGATTCGTGTTCTGTTGGAAGGTTTTTGCTGCCAGTCGCTGGAGATGTGGAACGTCACGACTTCTACGCCTTGCTGCCATGTTTTTTTAGTACACTGCCTGGCATGCTGTGTTGTTTGATTCGGAGTCGTTCAACAACAATAAGAAAATACACCCGTGAATGTGAGCACAGAGCACTAATGATCAGACCTGAGCGAAACAACCTGAGCCATGGTGGATCCCTTAGCTTTGTTTGCCCTCCAGTTTTCACTCAGCGTCACTCAGCTTTCATATGCCATGGTCAGTTTTTCGCCAGTTTTAATTGAATTTTTGATTTGACTAGTGACTAATGATTTGATTACTAGAAATTTGATTTTCATGTATATATTTAATTGCATACTTTATTTGACTAGTCAAATAACTAGTATATTTTAATTACTAATTTTCATGCATATATTTGATTACTAGTCGTAGTTGAATTTGTTTAAGAGATGACAACTACGACATCCCTTGTTGGTCTCTGAGGATATCCATTATGGGAGTCTGGGGGTTGCTGTACAACCCATCCCCCCCGCTTCAAGTCACACCTTGTGCCAGGCTGCAGCCATCGACAATGCCGTTGGCGCCTCGGGGAATGTTGCTTTGGATTCAACGACTAGAGTAAAAGTAGATATGTTAACCAATTTACTAGATTCTAACTAAATTCAATCTAGCCAATTTTTGCAATTTGGAAGATGTTTTTTCTGATAGATCCATTAACTTTGGATTGATCAGTTAGATGGTCAAGTAAAAGGATATGAGTTTTTTTTGATAGATCCCTCATAACTAGAAAATAATTGATATGAAGGATATAGGACATATAGATGATAAATAGAGGATTGATGGTTCATAAGATACCAATAAAGGATTTGTTTAAATTCTGTTACTCGTACTTATTGAAATAATGGACTACTACTTTGTCATTGATAATATGTCATGCATTCAGTTTCTGGTTTTGGGTTTTTGTCGGCTGAAAGTTCAAATCCCACTGCCAAGTAGCTGAATCCCATTGTTGCCATCTTTTCACCCATGCCCACCAGTTCAACGGCCCAATTTGGGCTCCGCTTTTGCGCAGCCATAGGTCGAAAGCCTGGGACTGGAATCTCTCACACTGCTGGACTGCAGCAGCAATGCAGGGATGTTGGACGCTTGGAAAGCCGTGCAGCCTTGACATTTTTTGCCAATTTGTCACTATCCATCACCCTTGCCCCGTGATGAACCCACTAGCCAAGAGAGTAGAATCATTGTTGAACTTACTACTTACTTAATATATACACGTAGCATCCTTCAGCATCATTGTCAATCACCACGTTTCACATTCATGTTTGAAATGTTTCAATGTTATTCTCATCAGTCATTTGAAGTAATTAAGACTGATTACTACGGGCCAGCATTAGTCGGCAATCATTAGAATCATCATCCATCACTGGCCGTTGTCAACCATTGTGAACCATTATTGCCATTTTTGCACTACTTCGTGGGTGTACTGATGACACAAACAGTCAAAACCACTGGGTTGATCATGAACCACTAAAGATGGTGAATCATGGGCATTACCATTTATGAACCATCATTAAATGATTAACCATTTTTATGGCCGTTAAACCGTTACCAATTTTTGAACCAAATGAATCATGTGTAATGTTGGTTTCTGATTAGTGTAACCCCCCTAAAGCAATGAAAATAGATGAAACCAACAGGTAGATACTAATCAGAAACCAACATTAGTCATTACAACAGACCGCACGGACAGCGAGGCCTGGCTTTTATGCTTCGAGCAAGGGCATCCACTCGCTGGTGATGCCACGTGCGACTCTGAGACTGCGAGACAAGACATCAACCGAAGCAATGGTTGTTTAATGGTAAATGGATGTTGACAACCATTACATGTTAGTATGGTTCAGTTAGTTTGTAATTAAATGTAAATAATGCTTATACAGTCAGGAAGACCAGAATGGTTGATAGTGGCCAACAATGGTTCATCGTTGGTCATAGGTGGATGATCAGAACGAGCAAACCAGTGACCCTGCTTCGCAAAAATCAATTGCTGGTCTCTTCTAGATTCGAGCAAAGGGAGCTATCACAATCCATGAACTGTGCATAACCTATTTGCCAACACACGTCACGTGGCACGTGGTTCGTCATTTTTACTACCATAAACCAATGTTAATTTTGTGTCAATCATTGGTTGATAATTTCACCTTTGCTAAGCACTACTACCAAGCGCTATTCCCAAGTTGTTGTAAAATGCTCTCAATAACATGGGGTTTTGCACTCGATCGAGGCTGGGAACACGTTGCAGACGCCTTACGTCACGTTGCGCAGGCAGGCTGCTGTAACTGGCCGTCATCATCTGAGAGCTACTGACAAGATTTGACAAGCGCTCCTATGGCCATCCTCATCCACCATATGGGATATGTGTGCATGTCCATCCCTTGGAAGCCCCGCAAACTACTGGGTTTGCCTACATACAAGAAATGTCAATCTCGAAAAAACAAGTTGGGAAATCCTGACGGTACCCATATGTACCCATTATTGATGGACAGATCCGTTCATGCGAGGTTCTGACATATTAGTGTTTGAGCTGACTTTGTGCTGACATATCTTGTTTTTTTTTTTTTTGCGGAGGAATGATAGAACCATGAAGGATCACATTGCATTGTATCTTCATTGACTCATTGAAGTTTAGGTTCTGCTGAGAATCTGTGAGTGTCACAAGGGGAAAGGATCGGTAAGTTTTTAAGGCTTCCAGGCAAATTGTGGATGAAATGACCTTTGGCTTAGCTTAGCTGGTCCGCTTCCGAATTACGAACTGAAAGTCAGCTACGCGGTATTGGAGATTTTCGCACAATTGCGTCCGAACAAGTGGTGCCTGTTGGGGGTGAGAGCGTGATTCTTTCCTTAATGTTAAACAATTGCAGTCGATTGGGGTAATTTTTTCAAGAGTTGTGTGGACTAATTTCTAACAAAATGTAAAACCATTTCAATCGTTTGCACTCCAATCTCTAACAAAAAAGTGGTTCAGTCAACAGTTGCCAGGCACATGGCCTCAACAACACGTTGGAGGTCCAGCTGCAAAGCTTGTGAAGTCAAGAAGAGCGAAATGGGAGAGCCACAGACCAGCGCAGTTCAGCGCAGGTTTCGGCAGGAGATCCACGTGAAATGTTAGAGACTCAGCCAGGACTCAGCCAGGATTGATTGCTCTCTTGCGAAGCTGGAAGATCTATTGATGGATTTCTAAGTGATTCTCAGATATTGTCAGTATAGATATTTACAATAGAATTATTATAATATAAAGCATATATTTGATTGAATCATGACTTGTATATGCTCCCAATCTTTAGAACATTTACGATGGAAGTCTAAGGTTGGACATCCTTCTACCACAAGGCAAGCGCGTGAACATCGTCGTGGTAGATCCTCCAGGCAGCACTCAATCTTACTGCAGCAATGTCTGGAATTGGTCACATGGCTTTCTCGTGAATATAGCAAGACCAGCAGTGATGAGTTGATGGTTCACAGTCTATATGCACTGCCACCCATCTCAATATATGCCTTTTACTACATGAATCGTTCATCATTTCGCCCGTATTTGCTACAGGCACGCCGCTGCACGGAATGAGTCCTTTCGCCATCCTTCCATCGATTCGGAAGAAATTGCTTCAGGCACCAAGGGACATCGGCAGCGTTTCCAGGTGCAAGTAGATGATCAGCAGGGCTTCATGATGTTCATCGATAACCCAAGTCTGTGTTTCTTGTAAGTAAGTGCCAAGCTGTTGCTACTCACATGGCCAGGAAGCCGGGGGTGTCATTGTGTTTGTTGAACATGTGTTAAGATAAAGGCAATGCATGCAATGCTCATTGTTTGTCTCCACGCGGACCACTTTTGGGAAAGACACGAAACCCGAGTGCCCGCAAGCTGGGTCATCAGTCTTGGGTGTTTACCACTCGTGGTACATCCAGCTCTCAATCAACTAACCTTCAGCTGACTTCAGCTTGCCTGAAATCATAGCAGGTGATTCATCCCAAATAGCTGGATTCACCAATGTTGGAGGTGTATAAACAGCTGGATCTAGCACCGCCACATAAACCCTATCCAGGATCTGCCACCTGTCACCTGGACCTCAGCTCCGCCCAGGAGGATGGCCTTGTGGTGCCAGGCTTGGCGTGTCTAGAGGTGGCCTTGTTGGAAAGCCCCTTGGCCGAAGTTTTCAAACAGAACGATCTGTTTATCATTGCATTTTTTGCATATTATTGCAATGAAGTGGTGCTTTCTTGAAGTAGGGGTACCCCTAAAATGGTTGGTTTGTTGCTATAGACGGTTAATCAACTTGATGATTTGGGAGTCCCCCTATTTTGAGAACACTCAAGTAGGCGAGTAGGTGCGGAAAAAATGTGTTGGTTTCCCTTAGCCACTGATCTTTGAGCCTGTTGAAGTGTGGAGAGTGAACCCTTCTGCCAGATCCACGGAGACCAAGGTGAAGAGTTGTCGCAGATGTTCTTGATTCCCCAGGGACGCTGGAGGGAGGCACAGCCTGCTATGCTCGACACTGCATGGTTGGTCTTATTGCAGAAACTGTCGCGAGGTTGACCTCAGGGAGTGGAACCGGGAGGCGCGGATTGAAAAGGATCCAAGCGCGTAAGCAATCGTAGGCAATGCATGGCAATGGTTCAACCATTTGATAGGACAAACTGCAGCACACTATTGAACTATATTGAGTAATTGGCTTACAGTCATTGAACACTATTGAACCATTGAGTATTCAACTTTCAATCTTCAATTGGCATACAATTCCTTGTCATCAGAGCCACCAGGCAAGGCGGCAAGGTATTCACAGTCGATTGGCTCTTCACCTAGTCGTTCGGGTTTGGGTCGAAGCAAAGCATTTGCCTTGCATGCTACTTCTTCCAACTTGTTTTTTGTCCTTGAAATCTATAGAGATGCAAGTGTCACATGCTAGCACAATCTACCTCCTGATGGTTTTCTAGTCACACTTCAGCAGGGATCATGTTTTTTTTACGGATGCCTGTGTCAATTTGTAGTATGCCACAGTCCCGGGACTCGTTTGGAGTAGCGCAATGACAGCAACAGGCACCACAAGCATATTTTTCATCAGCGGTCAGCATCATTGCAATCCCCACCGTCACCACTTTCCAAAATCACCTTGTGCGTTTTGTGCAAACATCCCTTGAAACGTACAAACGTGTACAAACACAATGCAAGTCCACGCTCATACCTTTTTCAGCAACAAATCTAGAATACTGTATCAATAATACCTAAATAAGACATAGGCACAGATACTGAGCCGGCTTGGCGTTGCAAAGCATCTTGATTGGTACACCTTTTGCCTCACGCTGTTCAGCTACCCCCTCTCATCGGTCTGAGTCAGCGTATGTTTGCACGAAATGTTTTTCAAGGTAGCTTGAGGCTTCTCCGGGCCATCTTCCTACACAAAGTGGTTGGGTTCACAGTCAGCTTTGCGACGCAGGTACAATTTTGCGTGCTGAATTGGTGTGCTGCAGAGTCCTGCTATGTCCTGTTTCATGCGCAGGTGGTTATCATCACCTCAATGTGTCTACACCGTGGCCAGAGCCCCTGTCTTGTCAGGGGAGTTTCCGTGTGCCCGCCACAGTGCCTAGGATCTCAATGCTTATGCCCGAGCACCTGCAGTGAAGGAGGTGTGCCGGCATTTTGAAGCATTTCTGACATGGGTTTCTCAGTGCTGTCGAAAGAGTGGTGCCCGTTTGCCTAGACGTCATTTCTATTCATTTCAGACATTTGCCAATGAAATCTGGGAGTTGGATGAGTTGGATGCAGTTCCACATAGGTTATGCATAGCCCAGCGACAGGAGACCTTTGATGTGGAGCTTCCTGTCGTGGAAGATGGCCTGGTGCATGCCGTTGTTGCGCGATGGGCTGTACCTTGGTTGAGCAAGCAGCCATGAAGATCAAGCTACCCCAGCCATGAAGTCATGGGTTCTCATCACTTTCAGTAGATTAATGAAGATTACCTTAAAGATCCTTAAGGGGTCTTAAAGGCAATTCCTAAGGGTAGTTCTCATCTTATGACTTTCGTAATTCCTCAGTGATAAGCTTTTCCGTGGAAAACATTTGGAGCTTCGTCCACCCAGGTCTTCAGTGGCCAACGCCTGGGAGCTGAAAGTCCGATGCTAAGAGTCCATTGGAAAGCTGGAGAGGCCCAGCGGCGTTGAGCCATGGGGCTCAACGCATGGGTTTATGTCTGTTTGTATATCTGTCCATATCTATATTTATGTCCATCTATTTCTAATAGTGACAGACAGACAGTCTATTCATTAATACATCATCACTCATTAACATTTGTTACCCATCTATTTCTTGTGATTTCTTTGTGTATCTCTCTGTCACTGTCTATCTATTCAAACTAAAACTACAGTCACAGGGATATCGATGTTATCACTGGATTGACGGGCTGTGTTGACTCAATCTTAGTGGAGAGATAGCTTCGAGGTCAAGTGGAACCAAGTGGCACCAACCATCACCCGATTCAGCACTGGCCATCGCTAAGCCTTGCTGAGGTGCCTATCTGGGACGGGATTTGACATGGCCTCAGTACGTCGGATCCCAAGCGTTGGATCCCTAGAGTCGGATCAGTCTGGACCTGGAGCTCTGAGGTTCAAGTGGTTGGAAAACCAGGGACAGACCCAGGCGCGAAATCTGAGGTTTGAGCAGCTGTTTCCCTCACATTTTGGGAGACTCTTCATCTCCGAACATTTCAGTGATGACTCTTGGTACTCTTTACATCTACTTACTTTCGTGAGTGAAACCAGGCAGAAGCGAAGCCCTGCGGGGTTTCGACATCGCTGTGTCCAGCGAGGCCTCTTGGAACCGCTGCCAGTTCAGAAGGGCGCAGAGAAACTGCATGTCTTGGTTCGCCAGGGCGCTGCCAAGGCACTTGGGCACGGGGCATGGGAAGCAGTGCGAACATGTCGTGCCATATCCACTGACACATTCGGTTTGACCATGCTTGTCCCTTGTCCCTCATATATTTGCCTCATTGTGTTAGGTCCTTAAAATCGAATCCATCGCATTTTGCACGGACTTTCACAATCGAGCGCGCAGCTCTGCTTTTCGCAACACAAGCGAGTAAGACAAAAAGAGTTCGTTGCCTCAAGAGTTGTACAACAGCGATCAACAACGTTTGTAGCTATCGTACTCGTAACGTAGTTTGAAAATATTTCAAACATGTATGATTAGCAGGTAGAAGATAGATGAAGATAGTATAGCTGAAGACGGTGGCCACAGCTATCAAAATTGTTTAGAGCTATGAATGCAGTCACTATGCTCTTTGAGACCTGCTAACAACCGTTGCAACTGCGTTGCAGCCACGGTGTGTTGCTTCGTTGAGGTTTCTGGTACTGCTGGCCCTGAGTTCACTCTACGCCTTCTGGGAGCTGAACCTCTGCAAGACGAAGGCTGCAAGTAACATCAAGTAAGTGGGTCCTGGGAGATGCAAGGGAGAGTTCTCCAAAGGAATTGCACCTTCCAAAAGCGTTGAACCACAAGTAGCATGAACTAAGTGCGATTCACACTGATGACTTCAATGCTCCCAATATGTTCGGCAATTTGAGTGCCTGTCTTGGTCCATTGGTCAGACGTTGGTGGGTCAAGCCTTGTGGTGTTTCTACTGCAGGTTCTCCAAAGAGCAGTTTGGCTGAGCTGTAAAAGAAAAAGTTATTCATGCCAGCCGCTGCAGCTACACAGGTACTCGCCTTTATTGCTTTTCCTCAGAAGGTATTGTGACGTAATCTTCTCTTTTCATTGCTCCAGCAGTTTCGGGATGGCGTTTGGGGCTCCAGTCTAAGTAATCGGCAGCAAGTGGCCCTGGATGGCTTGAAAGCTGGCTGACAAATTGTCGCTCAGATTGTGCGAAGCTTTGGAGCGGTGTGGAATTGGCATCGCCTGTCGTTTCCCTTGGGCTCAGTCTACAAAAGCTTCCCTGTCTTCTATGGAAGCTATGCTGTTGGCCTGCTGGCCATTGGCACAATCCCAAAATATGAAAGCCATGCCATGCAACGTCAGAGGCAAAAATAGAACCAGCTTAGCAAATCATGGCATGGAAATGCATGGAACATTGATAGCCTCACCACCGTTACCAACTTGGACTCCCACGTAGAGCAGCAAGTTTTTCTTATTATCAGCAACTTTGAGAAATTTACTTTCTCATTCTCAGTAAGCTTATTGCATTTTATTGTTGTAAGGTTTTCCTGTTTTCCTTTGGTACCTTGATTGCGATACTGGCCATGGCTGCCGCTGCTGCTCTTGATGTTCACCTCCACCCCTTGGATTTTGCCTCAGTGGGTTACCTTGATGTCTCGGTAGATCAATTGTAGACACAATATAGATCTATTATCATCGTTGATTTAGGTGATTGCCTTCAAGCGACTAAGAATTGAGGGCACAGGGAAAAATGCCATCCAGGCATCGTAGTAACTGTTATTAACAGTTGGTTTCTCCTAAACTTGGCGTTGGGCAGTGGGATTCGCGGTTTGTAGGTCAACCGGGCCAAGTGCGGCTTTCTTTGCAGAGATAGAGGGATTTGCAATAATGCTATGTTTCTTTCGGGTCCCTTACCCCATATCTCGATATTTGTGATGTTGCTGTTGATTTTTGGGAGTTTCCGTGGGCGCAAGCGCGCCACGCATTTTGCATCTTATTCTGGCTCTGCAAATGGTGATCCCTGAGCCTTGAAGATTACACAAATCGGGGCCAGATCCTGTATGTTTCGTCGCCTTGAGTGGCTCTGTAGCAGTGTTGGAAATCGATTTGGTCAGCCTCTGCATCACTTCTTTGGTGCGCCTTGGGATGGGCGTTTGAAGTGTGGCTAAACATTAGTCTAAGAGGATTTTGAAAGAATGCGGCATCATACCTTAGTTTTGGGTTCTTGAAGGTGAAGGCGTGTGAATTGACCCCGGAAGAAATGGTACAAACTGTTAATGCTCAAGTTGATCAGCTTGGACCGGCAATGATTTGTGGCAAGTCATAAGCAGACATATTCCCGTTAGTTATAGGCATACGTGGTGTAGTGCTGTACGTACTTCTTAGACAACCTGGCAACTGGTCTTCATATTGACCAGCTGAGAATCAGCATGATGCTTTGTGCCGTCTGGCAGTCAGAGGCGGCAGAGTGTGCAACATCTCGCCCTAAATTGATTCCAGTTGACCCCATCTGTGATCTCGCCTGTGGCAGGAATGGCAGCTAATGGTACCAACCAGGCATGGCCGTGCGCTACAGGCGTGGCCGTGCGCCACAGGAAAGTGACTACCGATTGGGATGCCGTCGAGCGCCCAGGTAGCATACATAGACTATGACTCAGAAGGGATGCTTCACGTTGGTAGACATGGTAGACACCTACATGACTTTGTCGTGGTCAGGTTTGCCACCTGTGCTGCCCTTGTTGCGCGTGAAAAACCTTGGCAGGCCATTCTTTCACGTGCTTTGACGCCTGAGGAGCGGCAGACGGAACCTCAGACTGGTCTTTCTGAGAGCAGAAGAGTTTTGTAAAGAACACATTGGAGGTCCCCAATAATATTTTCTCATACTTGCTCCTTTTGAGTTAGAAGAGGGCATCATTATGTATGCAACAATGGCTGTATCCCACATTATCCCGCTATTTTTTTTGGAGCGCAGAAGTATTTGTTCAAGAGTGTGTTTCAGCGCTTGTGCGGCAATGGCGCTTCCTTCCAAGACGTCTTCGGGATGCGCATAATCCGTACCGTATGTCGTCAATGACTTGGGCTGAGTGGTCGCAGGCTGGACTCACGCGAGGATTTCTTTCAGCGTTGCAGTGCCATTGATATATATATATAAATATGTGTATGTTTATATATTTATATATATGTAGCCTTGTGGAGTTGAAGACTAAGACAGATGAAACGGATTGAAACACTGTTCTGTTTCCCTTGTGAACTCGCCAGACGATGGTCAGCTACATCTTCGGCCGATGCCTCAGTTTGACTCTGCCAAGGAGTTTGCGTGCGTCATTGCGCCTTGAATGGACACCGGTGGGCACCCTTTATCTATGATGATAATTGATGAGAAAAGAGCATATCCAATTCCATCAGCTTCTCTGCGAAGTTGAACTTCATAGTCTCTGCATGTAGCACACTTGACACTAATCTTTGCATGCTGGATCCGATTTTGTGACTAGCAGGCTGAGACATCTGAGACCTGGCCGAGAAGGTGCTGTGCAGCAAAGACCTGCGCAGTCGCAAAGTG
>VSDK01003679.1:6211-22123 GCA_009767595.1 Symbiodinium kawagutii | reverse complement strand
TGGGCAGTCAGACCCGTGCTGGTCGTTGCGGGGGCTGGTCTATGATTTGGCTTGCCGCCACTGCTGGAAGCGTGGCGAGGTGACTGTATCTGAGGCAGAGGAAGCTGATGATTCAGATGATTCTGATGAAACAGTTGAGGGTTGACTGCCGCTCCTGGAGCGCGTCTTGCGTGTGAGGGGTTTAGGTAGCTGGGACATGTTTGCCAAGTTCAGGTGCAGTCTATCCTGCCAGCTTGGTTCGTTTGTGCGAGTCAGTCGCATGATACCGTTTGGCGATGTTGGGTCGCTGATGTGTCAGCGCTGAGCGTCTGGCATATGCTACGTTTGTGCGAGTTAGTCGCATGGTCTGGCCATTTGGTGTGACGCTTGTCACACGTTGGTAAGGAATGTCGGCCTCGTGGTGTGATGTGAGTTGTCACACGTTGGCAAGGGGTTTAGTTAGATTAGTGTCTGGTTCTACTTGGGCCCCTTGCGTTGAATGAGGTTGGCTACCTTTTCAGATTTGATTTGTCTGAATGTGTTTTGATGGCTAGGCAAGGTTTGGGTTGTCTAAGCTGTTGATGCTTAGGAGCCTGGGTTGCCTTGATCGGGTCATCGTTGCCGCCGCATTCGCAGCCGTTTCTGTTTTCCAACTTGTGGCAAGCCTTGCTTTTGAGCGTTAGTTTCTTTTGCTTGTATTGCAAATGGCGCCTGCAGCCGACATGATGGAGAAAGTAGAGCCTGCTCTACGTTACCACATGGACGAAGCGGGCGTTTCGGTGGAAACGCAGAAGAAAGTTTATGAACAGGGCATTGTCTCCCTGAGGACCTATGCAGGTCTGGAAGAAGATCGCAAAGCCGTGCGCGCAGTACCGCAAGCAGATTTTGGTTTGAATCCAGAAGGCGATGTAGCCTTGCGGGCAAACGTTGCACTGTTGTTGTGCGTATGGGAAAGTGCGCGTACCCAATTGTCTGTCCAAGGGAAGAACAAGCGAGAATCCAAAATGGGCATGCAGCAGCGCATCATCCAGCCATCTGATTATGGCACCATGCGCGCCGCTGTGGAGGCCAAGCTGGGCCGGCTTAAGGACCGCGAAGCTCCAAGCAAGGGCTTGATCGCTTACACTCTTCTGTGACGGGCGGCGCCGACGCCAGACGTCCACAACCTGCTAGCGCCTTGGCAAGGAAGCTGAAGATCAAAATGATTGCTTTTGGCAGCTTCCCTTGAACGGCTTTACCAGTCATGGCCGCAGCCCAAGCGTACACAGGTCCCAAGAATGGCTTCAAATGCCCTAACGCTGTCAAGCCAAAGGAAAGCCGCCCAAGAACCGCCACCATGTCTGCCACACGCACACTGCCATGATCCGCTGTATCGCTGAGGCACTTGACCAACCATGCTGAGCGCGCAGCGGACAAACCCAGCTTGCTACCCTTCAAGCACACTTCGAAGCCTACCCAGCCCAGCTCAATTCCACCCTTGAATTTCTTCCAAGCGAAGGGCAGGCCAACCAGCGTCATGAAGTAAATGGTCAATATGATTTTCTCAATCCCAAGCTTGTCCCGCGCAATCCAAAGCAGATCATCCACATAGATCAACATGAACAATTCACTTTGACCCAGCAAGTAATAAGCTGCACGCCCTATGCCCGACATCAGTCTGCTCCAGTGGTACGCCGCGCTCGCAATTCCAAACGTCCCGACGGTGTTGACCCAAATGCGATCCTTTCTCACACCAGTCTGACAGGCTTGCAATCCCCAGTCTTCTTCGGCGACTAGGACTAACCGATGCGCTCTAGCCACATCGCCTGTCAAACCAAACCAAGCGCCAGGCAATTCTTGCAGCACAGTTTGGAGGTCGCCGGCAGTTGGTGTGCGTAGCTGGTCACGCACCAGAATGGCAGGGTTGATCCCAACACCATGAGTCCCATCATGGATCACGCGGAACGACCCATCCTTCTTTTCTATGGCGCCCAAAGAAGCAAGCGCCAGCCGATCACCGTACTTCTGCATTGCTTGCGCCAGCGGCATCACCACCATGCAACCCATGCTAGCTTCTGTTTCAAACTGCCTTTGCACCACAGCGGCGTTCTCCCGAGCTGAAACATAATTATCTCTCTCGAGCTCCACCCTGCTGTCTTCAACATTGTATTGTCTCCATTTAATCTTCTTTTCGAAGACTGCTGGGACGCGTGGCAGCTTGGCGCCGGGTCCAAGGCGAACCCCTTTAGAAAAGGAATTGCTCGAAGTGCAATAAGCTCTACTATCCGGGTCACCAGAAATGCGCAGGAATTCTTCGACGGCGGCTAAATAAAACGGCTGACCAGCCTGCATTTCTCTCGCATAGAGCTTGGAGCCGGCCATTTCCAACGCCGTGAAAAGAAGCTCTCGCCCATCCCTAACCAAGGCTTCTGGAAAAGGCACCTCGCGCACACCACCTACTGCCATCTTCATTGCAAGCTTGCGGACATCCAAGTGTTGTTGCAAGAGTTTCATCAGCTCTGCACCTAGTGCTTCTGCAAAGCCCAAGCAAGGGGCGTCGGCCGCGCACTTCCTTTTGCTGGGCGCCCACCGTCCCGGCGAGCATAGGCCAAAACCATCTGCAAACGCTTGCCTCTTCCCCAACAATCTTGAAGCAAGCGGCGGCCCGGAACCCCATAGTCCAGCGCCTTTCTTTGGTTTCGCAACATTGTCGCAATCCTCGTCAGATCTGGCCTCCTGAGCCTCAACCGCACATTTCTCCCACGCATGCTCCCCAGATAGCTCCCAAGTCCAATCTGCTGTCAACTCTTCATCTTGCCCGCGGCCACGCTTGCCATGCCCCAGCGGCGCAGGCTGCACCCCGCCCGAAGGCGCCGCCTGGGGCACACACGCCGTTTTCACAGCTAGTCAAGAAGCTTCTTCTTCAAGCGCATGCTCAGCACCCCCGCCGGTCTCCTTCTTGAACCGGCACTTTATGAAAGGGCGGCGGCCAAAGCAGCGCTGGCAGACATGAGCAAAACGGCAAAACTTGTCATTGCGCTTGCCCTTCTGAAATTTGAAACATAGGGGTTTGCCCTCAGGTGTTTTGGACGCTTTGCCCCATTGCCGGTCCCAAGACGGCATGGGTTTGCCCTTTCCGCTGCCTTTTTCAAGGATGGAGCCAATGCCCGCAACAGGGTTGGATTTGCCCAAAGTGAAAGGCATGACAAAATGCTCTGTCAACAACTTGGGGCTGTCTATGGCTTTCTCAATGCCAGAACCAATGCAAACGCAATCTCCATCGCGAACAAAACGATAACCAGCCTTCCTTAGCTCCAACTCATAAGTCAAGACCAAAGACCAGGTGGGGCTCCGCTGGTCTGCCGCGCGCAGACCAGCCACTGAAGCACCCAGAACATAGTCGGACAGTTTGCGAAAAGTGTCAACAGATGATGTTGGCAACCAAGCACGAGTGGTGTGACGAGCTTTGACAAAATCCCACGCAAGCCCAATGCGTCGGTGTCTCAGACGCAGCTCTCCCGGAGTGCTGGGCGGCGTCGTAGTTGTTTTTCGCGGGCGAATCCTCAAGAACCCCTGTGAAGGATCGATGATGGCATTGTAGGCTTCTACCTCTGAGTCTGCAAAGGACGTGACTTCACGGAGGTCCTCCGCAATGGGGGCTCCATCCTCCACCTGCTCCAGCTTTGAGGGAAATTTTTTCGGACGGATGCCCGCGCAGAAGGGAATGAGATATGGATCGGTGGTTGGGCCCTGGACAACGAGGACACAAAGTGTTGTCGATGGTTTTCTGAAAGGTTGGATCATGTGTCGGCGCCCTGGCTCTATACAGCAGGAGAAAGCTACAGGCAGATAGCATCGCTCGAACTGCTGGCCACATTGGCTGCGATCGTAGTCTTTGGGGTGCCATCTCAAGCACGAGGCAAAATCCGATGTTCAGCTGGAACAGACAACAAAGGCAATAGCCATGTGGTGGCAAAGTTGCACACCACGAGATTCCCACTCGCAGCGTTTTTGATGGAAGTTGCTTTGCAGTTACAGTCAGTGGGTGCAGACTTGGAATTATTCTGGTTGCCTCGTCTCCAAAACCAGGAGGCCGACGCGCTCACGAATAACGACCTAACCAGGTTCGATGAGCGTTTGCGAAAAAGGTTCGACTTATCGACATTCAAGGGCTTGGTGTTGGCTGAAATGCTGGAGACTGGTACCGAACTGTACGAAGAGATCAAAGCTGCGCGGCAGAGGAAGCTACGACCAGTCGCGCAGAAGTCCAGGAACACAGACAGCTTGAAAACTCGGCAGCCATTGGAATGAGCTCGTGTGCCTTTGAAAAAAGGTGCGCCGGGGGAGAGCCGGACAGGAGCCACGAAGCATGCTTTCCAAGTTGGGATTTAATTTGTCAGCATCGTGGCTGATGGAGACGTTTGACCGTGGTAGGCGGTTGTGAATGTTTGCTGGTTTGACCGTGGTGGGCGGTTGTCCAGCTGTTGGGCTGCATGGTAATTTCCTGACTTGGTGCAGCGTCATTTCCACCACTTCCTAGAAAAAAAGGAGGCTGCTAAGTGTGGGCTGGTCAAGTCAGGTTGTGAATGGGATACCCGTGCTGTACTGGGATTCTACCCGAACTGCTTGTTTAGGATTGTAGGGCTCGACCGTTTCTGGTAGTCTAGAATGTTTACTTAGAGGTTCTGATCTTTGTGCGGTAGGATCCCGGATTCCGGGAAACTTGGACCCTCGGTTCCCAAAGTTCCGGAGCAAGGTTCTAAACCAACAAAGGTTCCCAAATGAGGAGCATGTTTCGAGAATTTGGGAAATCTGGGTTCCAAAGTTCCGAAGCAAAAGTTCCAAGCAAGGGTCCAACATGAGGAACGGGGTCCAGGAACTTTGGAACCTGGGTTCCCGGTTCCTCAGCATGGTGCGCAGCTCCGGTTCCCAAGTGCGGTTTTCAATCAAGGCTTCCAAGCAAGGATCCAAAGTAAAGAGAGGTTTCCACGAAAGGTTTCGAAGGTTGCCAAGAGAGGTTCCCGTGTGAGGTTTGGTGATATTTTCAATGTGTTGACAAAAATCAGAACAAATATAAAGACATGAAATTAATTTTGCAATGCTTTCTCATTTATTTTAAAATAATTTCGAAAACAGGTCGAGTATGTTGTTGATGCTCCTGGGTTGCATAGCTGGGTTAAATTTTGATTCTGAATAATTGGGTCAATGTGGAAAATTTTGAGAGAAGTCTAACATTTGTGGGTCGACTGAGACGCAATTGGAACCATCAAGCCTCTCTTGCCAAAAAAGATATTTTGGTTAAGCGAGATGCAGTCTGCAAGGTGTTTGATAGACTGCGCATCAGCGCGGTAGCTGGCAAAACGACCTAGCATTAATGTTTCGGAAAAATTTTTTCATGCTGACATATGTTATTTGCGGAGGATCATGAAATTGGCAAGGCGATTTGAGCTGCTTGAAATGCCCAGGATCATATACAATTTCATAGAGTAATCGATCATTTGGCAGAAAATAGCCGGGAAGAAAAGAACAAGTAAGGAGACACATTGCGGGGTTCGTGACTGCTTGCGATGTTGGAAAAAAGCAGTGCTGCGCAGCGCAGAAATTTCATAACTGTCACAGAATTGCCGTGGCGTCCCGGGCCTCTTGCTTCCACGAGGATAACTGTGTGGCTCTTGCGCCTTTTGTATCATGGCAAATACATTCTACGCCATTGTCCGATCAACTTTCAAAGTACTTGATCGCAAAGCTGGGTACATCTAAATGTAAAGTAGCGGGAGCACCGGCAGAAAGAATTGAATGCGTGGGATGGTCCTGGCTTCGTTTTTCCGCTTGGGCCAGAGCACTGCGCGGGGTAGTATGTGTCTGGTAGGAATCAAGCAAAGCTTGGAAGAAGAAATACATTCAGAAAAGCATGTTCAGTTCCTTGCAAGCAAATGTTTGTTAATGTTTGTAAGAATGATCGTTGTTGTGCGGCGGTTTTAACACGCCAGGGATGGGCGAGAATGTGCTGTCAAGAGTAGCGCGGCAAGCTAGCAAGGCGCCCCGAGAAACATCAAGACCGCGTGTGATTTTGCTGCGGCGAAAAGGTTGGCGACAATTGGTAGGCGTTCAGCGTGGATAGATTAGAATGTTGTCATTTTGTTGGGCCGCTTGCGCGCCCCCGCATCCAATTTCCTTTCTTTTTCTTGCTTTGTGGTTTTCATCAAAACTTTGAATTGATGATTTTGTTTTTTTGTTCCAATAGCTGTTGCTTAAATTTGATTGATCCCAATCGGCTTTCCAAATTTATTCAGCAACTGGGTGGCTTTGACTGGCTGTGCTCATTTGTAAAATGGAGACGCCATTGAAACACACGTGGAATGTGTGACCGAGCGACTTTCTGAAGCCATTGTGAAAATCCAGCTTTGCCAATCGCCGCGGGCAAGGGCTATCAGTATGGTTTTTGTTCCGCAATTCTTGCTTTTGCTTCTATGCTTTCCTTGGGCGCCAGCGTGTGCCGTGTCTTGGTAAAGAACCGCATTTTTCATTAGCTTGGCGAAGTGAGGTTGAGCTTTTTTGCGAGGCCTGAGACTTCAGCTTTGCGTTTGCCAGAAATCGGTATCAAGCTTGGCCCTTAGCCGCGCTTAGGGGCCCAAGAACTGATTGCGGGTGTTTTCTGGAGTGCTTGATGTGTTGTAAGGTTGGCCTTGGTACGGTTCCTTGGGCAACGATTTTGTTGCGTTGAGCGCAAAAAATGTGAGTTCAGGATCCGCCTGCGCAGCCTATGAACGGAGAGGCGTGGTGGGATGCCTTGTTGCCCCTTGTTTTGGTGGTGTTGTTGTTTCCCTTGTTTCATTTATTTTTCTTTTTTCCGTCCATTCTTTGTTTTTGCTTCCCTGGCTGTTGTTTCGTCGTTGTGGTTGTTGTCGTCCGAAAGTTTCACCCTGAACAGTTTTTTACGAAGGGCCCGTTCGCCCCCGGTTGTTTTGGAACAAGTTCAAAAATATTGATGTTGTATTTTGCTTACCCAAAGAAAAGTATTAAGACAGACCTGTTGGCCTGCCATTGGTGAACAAGAAAGATATCCGAGTTGAAATATGAAGGAATGAGGATTTTAATTGGTCTTGCCCGCCTAGAGTCAATCAAACAACCGCATTGTCAGTAAAGGCAAAAAAGTCATGTTGTTGCGTAGTTGGGCTTTTCCTTAGCGCCTGAAGAACAGAATGCAAGGGGCCGCCGTTGTCTTTTGGCAGGGGGCCAACCATAGAATGATCTCATTGCCTTGGTTTTAAAATTGAAAGTTGGAGTTAAAAGTTGAATCATCTTTCTTAATGATTTTTAAGAGTGTCGTCGTCAATGTTGTCGTCGTGGTGGTGGTGGTTGTTGCTGTGGTGGTTGCAGCTGCTATGTTTTTGCGTTGCTGGCAAGGTTGGCGCAGTGATCCGTGATCAGGAAAGCCGAGACGAGAAGAAAGAAAGGGTATCTTCATTTTTCAGCTGTCGTTGAGCCGACTTTTTGTTGCCTTGCCAAGAGGTGATTTTAGAGCAAGCAAAAAAATTGGCAGGAACCCAGGCGCTAGGTGCCAGCAGTGCAGCCGTTGCGGTGGGCATTGCCATTGTATCGGAGTTTCGTGAGAAACAGCAGGCCAAGTAAAATTTAAGGCTTGGTGTGGCGGATATTGTGCGTGCAGGAGCCCAAATTTTGTTTTGCTGGGCAGGTGGCTGCTACAGTCCAAAGAGCTTTGCAGGTCTTCGACAACGCCAAGGTTCTCGCATTTATGTTCCAGACAGGGCCCGGGCGAGACGCGCGTGTGGACTTGCGTAGGGGAGAAAGCCAACGGCGTTTGTAGAGCGTCCTGGAGGCCAAGAGATTTTGAAGGTGAAGGTGGTTGGGGAAAAGCCCGAAATTAAAAGCCAAGATTTTCAGGCTGGGCCCTGTTTTGCTAGTCGCCTTCCAATGGCAACGCCAGCATTTTTCAGGCAGAGCTGTTTGAAATGGAGACAGCTCGCTCAAGGCTTCTTGACAAAGATGTGGCTCGGGGACGCGGATCATTTGTTTTGGACCGCTGCCCTTGTCATGTGTGCTGCGCAGTTTCGTGCGCATCTCAGCAGTTTGGGTGATTTTGCAGTTTCTGAATTTGAGACAGGTCATGCTTTGCATGCGTTAGAATGGCCAGTAATGTACTATTTTTTCGCGTGCCAGCTTTGGAAGAAAAGCTCCAAGAAATTCTTGCAGCCCAAAGAAGAAAAAATGTAGAAGGTTTTTTGCTGAGGGACAAAGCCACAGGAAACATGCAGTTGCCTGCCAAGGAATGGCGCTTGCTGCGCAGTTTTGCAAGCAAGATCATGTTGGGCGGTTGGGCAGGTCAATGTCGAAGTAGTTCCCAGCAGCGCGCAGTACCCAACCTTGAGCAAGTTGGTCAAGGTAGTGTTGGGCGCATGTGTTTTCACGATTGACATTTTTCATCCGCTTCACACCGTTTTCCTGAGGATATGCAAGAGCGAAGGAACCTCCGAGAAGATGCGTTGCGGGAAGACATATTTGCCGAAGCTGTGGAATTTTTGAGCGCTGTAAACACCGTAATAAAAACTAGTGTTGAAACAGCTGCAGCCAGAGTCAAGGCGCAGGTGGCAGCGTAATGGCAAAAAGTTGGAGATTGGACAGGGCCATGCCCTTGACAAAGCCACGTTGCTGATGTGGAGCTTGAATCAGGGGAGATAATTTCCTGATTTGAGATTATGCGGCTCAAACAACGGCTCAGAAATATTTGAATGGGTCGGTCTCAGTTATAAAATGTTGTCCTTGGGACCCGAGACTGGATGGCTCCCACTTGCCGCGCGATTCCCGGTTCTCAATTTTGCTGCGTGAAGTCTGCAGGTGTGCGCATTGTGTGACCAAGCTGGTTGTGATGTTGTGGAGCAGTCAAAGGTTGTGCGCGGCATTAAGGATTCGGACATTGGGTTTTTTTTAAATGTTGATTTTGAATGGTAATTGTGCATCCGCAGTTGATCCAGCATTGTTGGTTTGTCGCAAGCATTGGCTGCATTCTTTCTTTTGAAAATCTATCCCTCGCCCTCGGTGCTTTGTTCTATGTCGGAAAATTTTTCATCGAATTTTTTTTGGTTCCATGGCGCAGCAAGTCTGCTCCGCCCGCAATGGTCTGCCAAAGTATGATTGTGTTGCGGCAGAGTCGACCCACTGCGTCATGTCAAGGTTTTGCTGCAATTGCCCACAGCAGTGAATGTTGATCCAAGCAGTTAGTGAAAAAAAAGCGTAGCTCCAAGTCTCAGCATTCCAGAGGCCCTACATGGCGAGCTATTTGGTTGTGGTCCTTTTTTGTTTGTCTGCTTCAAGTCATGCTTTGCGCGTGCCGCATTTGCGATCCAGCGGGGAAAAGGTATGCGGGCGCAAATTGAAGGGCCGGGGCATGCGTGAGCTTCAGCCTGCCGTTCCCATGTGTTGAGATCGGGCGTCTACTTGTCGCCACCGTCGAGGAAAATAGCGTCTCCGATGAAGTAGCTGCTTCATCATTTCAATCAGCTGCTCAGTGGTCTTCTGTTTTGTTGGTCAGGGATCAATTCAGAGCATCGTCCAAACGTTGCTGCCCAAAGTTCCGGCCAGCAAGAACATTCAAGAGGTTGGATGAGTTAAAGCAGATGATGGAGAAAAGCGGTTTGCAAAAAAGTGAGTGTGCAAATTTGTGGCCCAGGCGATCGAACATGCAAATGCAAAGGTCGTTCTAGAAGCTGAGAAGCCAGATGTTGATGCGGCAGTTTGGTGAAAACTCTTCATGTTCTAGCTCCCTGATTGAAATTCGGACGTTCGCATTCCAACGCATTTTGGCAGCCAGCCGAATTTCACTCATCACTGGTCCGTTGTGTGCGGCTTGGCCTTGATGTTTCGAGTCGTATTTTTGCGCCAGTCCTGAGTCTTGGGCGCTGAAAGGGCAAATGTGCAACGCCCCAGTGACATACGCAGGGCCATGTGCAAGGAAAGTGTCGAAAAGAATATATTCTTTCAAGCGGCGGTTTTCACGTGATGCGCCAGGACTTTGGACACGCGCCAACTCACAGACCGTGAAAAAGCGAAGTGGCAAGTTGCTTGCGATGCGCCTTGGTCCGTGCAGTCATTGATGAGGGTTTTTATTTGTGTGTCGGGGCTGGTTTTGGACTCAGGCCATGTGCCGGTTCTTGTTCTCATGATTTGCAAGGTTGCCCTCGCGGTACAGCTTCTGTGTGGTATCGGGAATGGTGTGCCAGCCGTTGCTCTTCGCTAATGTTGACCAGGATGGACTGCAGTTGGTGGGCTTGGAATTTGCGAGAATCAAAAAACTGGATCAGCGCAACAAAGCCAGACTTGTTCCAGCAGGTCACCGGTTTCAAATTATTCCATGGTTTAATACTTGGTCTGTGTTGGTTCCAGAGGTATGATGTCACTTTGCTTTCAGAAACTTGGCTGCATTAAGAGGGGGCTTGCGCCCTGCGACTTATTTTTGTTTTGTCAAATGGCATAACTTCATTTGAGGTCTCGCAAAAGCAGGCAAGTGAAAAAAGCTTCTGCAAATAGTTTGCCCTGGGGCCTTTCCTGTATTGTCAGTTGTTGATGCAGCGTTGTGAGTCTGACGAAATGCAACAGCTTCCTTGATGATTTGCGTGCTATCGCTTGGGCTGCCAGGCTTGATTGGCCTTGTGCAGCTGCGTCGCCGTGCTTGATGGAGCGGACAGTGGTCGGTGAAGAATTTTGCGCTGGCAGCAAATTTTTGTATCCAGGACTTAGCGCTGGAATGTCCGGATGATTGGGTGCAAAGAGATGGCCTGTGCCTGGCAAACGCTGAAGGAAATTTGCCTGACCCTTCTTGCGACGTGGGCCTTGCAATTGAGTTGTGGATATGTTGGGCTGCAGTGGCATGTGGTGCAGTTTGCAATCAACACATCAAGTTGGTCATCTCAACAAAAAATTGATTTTTCGCGCCGCTGCCATGTGCCCAATTTAGATTTGACACGCCAAGAAAGACACTTGTCAATACCTTATCCATTGCAGGTGCTTTGGGGAGGATGCAGCGCAGTGGGCCTAGATCTGTTTGTGCCAGAACATGCAAGGCAAGTGTTTTTTGTTCTCGAACGATTCAGCTTGGTATATTTTGATGACAGGGGTGACAATGAGCAGGTTCCTCATGCAGGCCCAATAGATGAAGATGGGAACGTTGTGCTCCCAGCAAGCCCGGCGAAAAAGGACCATCGGGAAAGAGAGGACTTCTTGTTCGGCGCTGTTGACGGAAATGGCGACTTGCGGCCATGACTGATCGTGCGAGCAAGCGCCGCTGCTTCCAGCCCATGAGCTGTAAAGGACAAAAAGAAGAGTGAGAAAGCCAAAAAAATTCAATCTGCGTTGGAGTATGAATTCTGCTCTAGCCGCTGTAATTGTTTTCTAGGTTTCCTTGCGAGATGGTTTTGATTGCCACCCCAATTAACCATTCTACCGCGCAACAATACTTAGGCAATCGAAAGTGTTCGCCTGCCGGCGTCAACCCGGTTGATGGGGCAGCATGTCGCGGCTTCTATTTTGGGCTGCGGAAGGTTCTTGGTAATTCTGCGTCAAGAAAGCAGCCGTGGAATATCTCACGTCTGCAGACAGACATCTTCAGACCCTCACACCTGCAGATCAACATTTTCACACCCCCGCATCTGCAGATCAACATCTTCACACCCCCGCATCTTCAGAAATTCACATCTGCAGATCAACATCTTCACACCCCCACATCTGCAGATCTAGATTTTTTATTTGTCTCTCTTTTAAAGAAATTCCATGCAATGCCCGGAAAATGTTCCGTACCATCAACCATGGAAACTGCAGATGTGAGGGTGTAGAGATCCATGTTTGCAGATATGAGGGTGTGAAATGATCCAGATCTGCAGAGGGGAGGGTGTGAGAAGATCTTGATCTGCAGATGTGAGGGTGTGAGAAGATCTTGATCTGCAGATGTCAAGGTGTGAAGATGCTGGCCTGCAGATGTGAAGGTGTGCAAGATGTAGATCTGCAGGGATGATGTCTAGATGTCTATCTGTGATGATGCAAAGAAGTGAAGATGCGATGATGTGAAGATGTTGATCTGGAGATGTGATGTTGTGAAAAATGGATATGGAATTCTTGCAGAAGCTCCATTTTGTTTCACGCTTGAATTTTTTCTTGGCTGAGCCTGCCCCGAGCAGAGAAGTCGCAAGCAGCCAAGCCTGAAACAAGCCGATGGTCCTGTAAATTTTGCAGAGGTTGAGCAGCCCAGTAGATGACGTTGAGGCAGGCCAAAGGATCGTCGATTAAAAAGACTAGACAGGCGCTCAGCGCCCATGAAGAAAGAGGTTACGGTTGGAAACAATAACGCCGCTGTACCCTGCCAATTTTTCTTGGTGCTCAGCATTGATTGTCATGAAAATGGAAGAGTGGATGGCCATGGCTACCGCCATGGAAGGCAATGCTGAAACGAACATAAGAACAGCCTGCGTAGGTGGAAAACAATGGCAGCGCCAGCGCGCTACAAACCGGATTTGCTTCAGATTGTTCAGCAGCTTAGCAATGCTGTCCTTCTTGCGCTGAATTGAGGGAATTCAAATTTGTGTAAGGGCCTGGTCCGTGCAAAAAAAAACGTTGTTGACAAGAAGACAAGAAGATGTGCCCGTTTGGTTTAGTGTTGCTTTGGTGTTCTTTTGTGTCTTGGGCCACTGCGCTGCTACCCCCTGGGATTGTTGGCGACCAGGAATTTGGTTTGTGAGCTCTTGTTTTGAAAATCGCACCGTGCGTTCTTTCTTCACCACAGGTGCCGCTGCAGCTTCCTGTGGTAGACATCCACGTTCCAGAGGTCGTTTCATTGATTTATTGTCGACGGCATGAGCACAACGCTTTTCTTCACAGGTGGCAGAGAGCGGAGCTGATGTCGCCATGCTGACCAGTTACGCAGCAAAGGAAACAGAATTTGTTCAGCAGATCAACGCGAAACTGAAGGACATTTCATTGCTGATATTCCCGTGGTCAGATTAGAGCGATTCTTTGCTTTTCTTTTGAGTTTAAGAGGCATTCTCAGAATCCGTGGTGGGGCGATCTGAAGTTTTGCGCCAGAAGCTGCAAGCTCTGCGTTCCGTCACGGGGCTGCGCCGTCCAGCCTTTCTGGCAACAAAAGTGATGCCCGTCGATGCTTTCAAAGTCCGAAACAGTTTGTATTTAACGGTAAGGCTTCGGGCGGGACACGTTGAGGCTCTAGTCAGCGGTTTGAAATTCATTTGGAAAACCAGCAAATGATGAGATCACCAGCGCAAGGCAAGGTCAGTCCAACGCAAAAGAAGCACGTACAGATGTGTTGTCTGCGCAGCCTCTGTGAATATTGTAGAGAAAGAAGGCTGGGCCGCGCAACTTTGTTTGTGTTTCCCGAATTCTGTTCAAAGCAGATATTGGCGGGGCAAAGTCAACTGCTATGTATGCCGGCTTGAATGTCCAAAGCTGGTTCATCACAGTGAAGCTTGCCAGTTGCCAGTCAGAAAAAATGTTTTGGGAGGACCGAATAAAGCGGATGAAGACTGTTGCTTCCTCAATGTAGATCCTTCTCGCGCACGTTTTTTCATTTGCTTATGACCAATGCCCTTTATTGTGCGCAGGTTGAAGATTTTGGCGCAGGGCTTCTGAAGCAGTGCTAAAGTCTAAAGACATTATCGCAGGCCAAGTCTGCAAGCATCGAGCCGATTCTTGCCGTGAACAAAAACGCAGGGGGCTGTGAGCTGTGTTTTTCGTTTTAATACCAGAAATGTCTGGCTCCTTCTTTCCCGCCTTGTCTGGGCCTAGCACGGTGATCGTGTGTTGTTTGGGTGAATAAATCTATCGAGCTTGCTTGTTGTAATTTCATTCTTTTTGGGTGTTGTTGGTGCTGTCGCTAACAGATTTTTACGTAGTTCATCAATTGCGTATGAAATTGGGCCTGCCTTGATTTGCTTGCCCGCCTTGTGCTTGAGAATAGTATGCTTGACTTTCTTCCTTACCTTCAACAAGCAAACAAGAAAAAACAATGGTTGTTAAGAGACGCCCCCAGGCAAAACTGGTGCAGAGCCAGCGCAACAAACTCTTCGCCCGGATTGCGTCGGTCGCCAAACAATGTGTTATAGCTTGTTTTTTAAATATTTCATAAAGTATATTTGCGCCATGTGATCGCTAATGGCCAGCACACCTTATGTGGGTATGCTTCGGCAGTTGGCCAAGTAAGGGAAAGGAATATGTGCTTGGCTGAGGAGAGTCTTGCGAGGAAGCAACACAGCTTCTTCCAAGTGGCTGTCCCAGGGTCTGATCCGACAGCTGCAGTCGCGGTGCAAAGCTTAGGCAAGCTCTTGGAGGCCAGCGTTGCCAGGCAACAAAAGCTGGTGCGTGCGTTGCAAGGAGCATTGCCAAAGCTGCGCGCTTGCAAAGCCAAAATCAGCTTGTCCAGTCTGCCGCGGCATGGTGTGCCATCCAGTGCAGGGCCTGCATCCTTTGCTGCGCTCAATGCCTTGCGCAGGGCGACGGACAGCCTCGCTGCCAAAGTTGGCGAGCATTTTGGCGTGGCCCAAGGTGAACTTGGCTCGGTTGTGGCAGCGTCGGCTGAGGTGTTGGATGCGGTCCGCAAAGCGTCTGGTTGATTTTGGTGCCGCTGAGAAGGCGCCAGAAAGTTGGAAGAAGGCGCCCCAGGTGGTGGCATAGTGCAATTGGCGTCCTTGGCGCAGGCTTTGTTGCTAGCTGTTGCTCTGGGTGGTGTTCATGTCGCTGTTTTGGCTTAGAGAAGTTCATTGTCCAACTTTGGCGTTGCGTGCTTCGAGTGGACGTGGCTGCTGTTGTTTTTCAGTCAGAGGGCTGTGCGTTGCTATGTGGGGCTCTTGGGTTGGATGTTTCTTTCTTTTGACGCCTGTTGTTGCTCAGCAGCTGGCTGCCTTTGATGCAGCTACTGCTTCGAGCGTATATTCTACGAAATCATTTGGAGCGGACTTGGCAGGAAGCGAATCTTCTGGGTCCATTTTGCGATTGCTTTTGCGCGTGTTTTTTCAGCGATGTGTCTGGATTGATTTTTCAATGCAGGTATTGGTGCAGTGCCGGGTTTGTCGATTGTAGAAATGAAGTCGGGATTTTCGCAGTGGCAGAAGCTATGTTGTGTGCAGGAACCATGGCCCCAGCGAAGTGGTGTCGTGGACTGGCTCCTTCACAGCTCGGCGACCGGTGCTGGGAATCAATTTGCGTTGGAGCTATGCCCCTGCAGAAGTCAAAGTGTTGTATAGCGTGGACGGCGGCAATTTTGAAGATGCAGTGGGCTGGCGCCACACCGCTCGCAGTGAGCCAAGCTTTGAGGAGACCGTGATGTTCCCTGCCCCAGTCTCCGCAAAAGCCGTGAAAGTGCTGATGCGTGGCCCGAAGCCTTGGGGCTACTTTGGTTTGTCTGCTGTGGCAGCAGTGAGTGGGCCATATTCTTTCATGCTGGTGAGCGGTGTTCCTGCCACGCACGAGCAATGTGTGGTGTCATCGCTTGCGAGCTTGATGGCAGAGCCGTGCGTGGATGCAATTGTGGCGGGCGATGGCCGTGAAGTGTTCACGCTCACTAAGGCCGGAGGCTTGCAGACAATGTCCGGGGCTTGCTTACGTCTGGTTGCTGGGAAACTTGAATTAGGAGGTTGCGAGGACGGGGCGTGGGAAGTTTCGGCAGGTGGCCAAGTGAAGCAAGGGAATATGTGCTTGGCCGTTGAGGGGGCAGCGGTGCGGGCAATGGATTGCGAGGAAGCAATGTCCATTGGTGCCGGCAGCTTCTTCCAAGTGGCTGTCCCAGAGTATGATCCGACAGCTGCAGTCGCGGTGCAAAGCTTAGGCAAGCTCTTGGAGGCCAGCGTTGCCAGGCAGCAAAAGCTGGTGCGCGCGTTGCAAGGAGCGTTGCCAAAGCTGTCTGCTTGCAAAGCCAAGATCAGCTTGTCCCGTCTGCCG
>VSDK01003676.1:1107354-1136539 GCA_009767595.1 Symbiodinium kawagutii | reverse complement strand
CAACGCTACAAACAAATAAAACAAATATCTTAACCAGCAGCAAGTAACCCATCCTAAAATATACAGGAAAAACATGTCAATCAAACCGCCAAACAGCTATTGCTACTGGCTATGCCCATAGCTCACCATATGTTTAACCATAGAAAATCCCATGGTTTCCCTATAAAGAACCTATGATTTCATCAAAAACCCTATGGTTTCCTTAACCAAACCCATATTTTCCCTCTAAACATGGCTCAACCATAGGTTCGTTTTTAAATCCACAGTTCCCCTCATGCCTGATCCACAGTTTTCCCTCTAACTCTGGTTTATACCCAAATCCTATGGCTTCACTCAAACAAAACCCTGGCCAAATCCTATGGCTCCACTCCCAAAAAACCTCCATTTTCCTCTAGCCAACCAGCAGCTTGCGCTCCCACCAGCACCACCAGCCTGCGCCAGGGGGCAGGTTCCCTCTGACCTCGTCCCAGCTGGGGCCGTCCGCCGCCACCTTCCCTTCGCACAGCAGCGGGAAGGGCACAGCCGCGACAGGCGCCAGCAGCGTCAGCCACCATGGCACCATGGATCATCGCAGGGGCTCCAAGCAGTGTCAACCATAGGGGTTTAACAACATAAAAGAATGGACACTTAGGGGATAATAAAGGATATTAATGGATAACAATGGATAATAATAATGGTTAGAAATAAGAAAAAAATGTTTAATAATGGGTTCAACATGTGGCTAACATGGTGGTCTCTCAAGTCATCGGGCCCCCCCAAGATATGGTTGCATTAGTGTTGTACATGATTACAATAAAGGATGGCAACTGGGACCTTTATTTTGAGAACACACAAAGTCTTTCACAGTATGGAAGTATAATGACATTTTCTACAGGGAATCATCGTGGTCAATGTTAAGGGAAATGACCCAAAAATGATGATTAAACTATCAAACAAGTACTAGTTGCGAGTTTGATTGAACACGGTAGGTCATGGTTGTATACCAAGAAGTAGCCATGGTGTGTGATAGCAGTGTGTATTGAATGCTGTATATGGTAAATGGAAGTTTTTTGTGGATGCACATAGTATTTCAACTAGATTAAATGTGCATATGGATGTATATGGTATGCTAGCTGTGTAGCCTCGCTGCTCATTCATTGAGGTGATTCATCAATGGTACATGGCATCCTTGCTGTGTAGCCTCACAGTTTCTGGGGTGCCAAATGGTGCTACTTTTTGCGCGATGACTGCAGAACTTGGACAAACTGAAATGGGAACCTTTGGGGACTAAATCTTCGTAGCTCTGATCGGAATGATTGCTTCATGTTGAGTTTTTTCTCTCTGCCGCACGTTGACCGCAACAACTTTCCATACCTATACTTGGATGTGCAGCTGGGGTTATGACCATGGTTATAAGCCTTATAAGGTAGCTTGTAGCCCCCAAAAACCATGGTTCGTGACCACCACTTACCTTCGCCGTGGGGGTGCACATCCAGCCGAAGCTCATGGCAATTCAGAGGCAGAGTCGGGCAGCGAAAATCCACCAACATAGGCAACCAATGCGACTTACCAAGGGCCGAGGGCATGGTCCGCGCATGTTTCAACGCAGTGGTTGGTGAAAATCACTCCCGTAGTCAACGAAAGAAAGTATTTTTTGGTGATATTAACTCCCTTAACCTATAGCTTTATTAACAACCCAAACTATAGGAATGGAAGGTGAATAAAGGTTAGGGCTAAGTTCTCAACTGCTGGCAGCTCAAGTTATCGCCGACGAAAAGCTGCGAAGCACGGCTTGCCTTACCACGTCACCTTCACAAACATGCTTGAGAATGATCCCATTAATATATTTGGATACCCATTTAGATACCCAACATGTATGAACAACAATTAGATGTCAAGTAGGTCTAAACAGCATCACGAACATTTCTCTAACAAGCCCCACCCAAGTCTGCATGCGGTATGCGAAGCAAATCACAACTTGTAGCTGATGGTCGATCGGTGGGGCTCCGCTTTCGGACGTAACCGTGAAAGCAAGCACCTCTCCTCAAAAACGCTATAATCCTCATTATCAAGAATGGTGAAGCCATTATCATGCTTCAATATGCTGCTGGAATCTGACTTGTACTACTTTTGTTCTCATCCTAATGGATCACTATAGATATCTCAACACCATCAATATATAAATCTAAAAGTCGCATCTTAAGATTGGAAAGCATTCTGGTGGATACTGATGACGGAACTGCAGAAGCATGCAGAATGACAGTGCAAAACTATCGGCCAATGGAAGTGAAGAAACCTCCTGATTGCAGTGGGCTATGACAACCTTTCACCATGGCTTAAGCACCACTGGAATCCATGGTTCATTGGGGCACCATGACCCATGAGCTTCAGGAACTCCTTTGAACCATGCAACCAGGGCCACAAGAAATGGCTCGGCCTGGCACTGAATCACAGCCCACAGCTGTCCCAGGCCCCCTGCAACTCCGCATGTTTCTCCTGAGCTTCCACGGCTTCAACATGGGACGACGGGCTCGCAGATCGCAGCAGCACCACGAAGCAAATAGGCTTCTGAACAGTCAAACCATTAAGAAACACGACGGAGACATGCAGCTTTGTGGCACGCAACTCCATATGGCAGATCCGATTGAGTCAGCTGGCAGTGGCTAAAACAGTTGAGCAGTTTCGTGTCAGAGCTAGGTCTGCAGTTTTTGAGGTGCTATCCAAGAGAATTCCAAGGGTTGAGAACAGGTCAACACATGTAAAAAACATGCTATTCAATGATCTCCGCTGTTTTTTTCCATGCGATTTCGGTGCTATTTATTGTACTATACGCTATTAAACTTCTGCTGCGACTTCTGCGCAGCATGTCCAAGTTCGCACTGGCCACGCAAGCCGCTGTGCATGTTGCGTAAAACTCACCCTTGCCAGTGCGATCATAAGACTGGACGCGGAAATTGCATCAAATTGCAACATAATCTGTTTCTCAGCAAAGGAATTCATGATGAAAACTAAGAACTGTGTGGGAAAAACAAAAGCACATATAGATTCATTTCAACGAGGTGCCGGGCTGACAGGTCCTGACAGTATGCGGTCAAACATGCCACTGAGAAACAGGGGCACCTTCTGGCCCAAAGCAACTTGCAACTGTATCACCTGCATGCTGCTTTCTATTCTCCGGAGACTAGACACTTAGTAGACCACCTGCTCTCTTCGGAGTTTTCATAGATCCCCTTCAAAGCAAAGTCGATAGCTTCAAACCTCTTCTGCCTTGAGTCCCTTGATCGTTTGGCAAAGCGGCTAAGGCACCCATTCTGATGGCCGCAATCTTGAGCTTCTTGCGGTGCTTCAGTTCCCCTTCTGGGCAAAGGTGGCAGTACTCACAAATGTCAGCATTCTGACACCCCCTTGGCTTCCACATCCATGCGCATGGGCGGCACTGTCCCTGTTCGTGAAATGCGGATCCCTTGGAAGGCAACTTCGCAGGCACGGGCTTCACAGGCTCTTGATGGCTCTGATCCGCTTCCACTGGATCTTGAGCAATGCTCTGGGATGAAGGGACTTGGGCAACTTGGGCAACCTTGCCTTGCTTTGGTTCTGGATCCAGCCCCAAAAGAGACTCTGCCATCATAACAGCTTGTGCCTCTGCATGGGAGGGCCTGAATGCACGAAGAGCTTGCGGAATCTGTTGTTCTTTGTCTTTCGACTGCAAGCTTTTCAAATCAGGAATGAATGCTGCTGCTTCGGCATTGAGCTTTCCGGCCAAGGTAGCGGCTTTCGCTTGTGGCCGTTCAGGCGGCAAAGCAAAACTGTATGTTGATCCGCCTTTTGGTGTTGGGGTGGAAGCCCATAGGACTTTCGGAGTGGTTGCATCACCTGGGGCATCGGTCCTCATTGCCAAGTGCTCAGTCTGCTCTGTTGCCGCGTTCGCCTCCCTTGAAGCATTTGATGCTGGGGAGGTTCGAGAACGCGGGGAGCCAGACCGAGTTTCTGTGGCACGAAGGCTGGTCGGAGTAGAGGGTCCACTGAAGTCGACTCTTGGCGCTTTATTAGGGCCACGCTTCAAAGGCAAGGGTGGCCCTTGTCTGACCATGGCTCTTTCGGTGATTTGAAGGGTTGCCATCGAGAAAAAGAAACACCAGGGGATGAAACCGTCGTGATTACCAACCATTTGAGGTTGCTGCATGAAAATGCCAACCTGTTCTGTATGACGGCCGCCAACCCGGGAGAGCAAAAACTGCTGCGGTTGCCAACTCGAATCTCCAAGGAGAAGCAAACTGCCAATGACAACCACCACCAACAGCTTGCATCATGTAAATGTACAGGCATAATCATGGCGGTTTCTCAAAATGATGGTGCCCTCAAATCATCCAATACTAACAATTGTTAGTAACAAATCATCCATTTTGGGGCCCCCTGTTGTGAGAAACCACCATGTATATCCATGTATCATGTAATGTATGTGCGATTGTGTGTGTCTGCTATGACGCTGTCAACATCACACCGTCAACTCCGCTCTCGAACTCCTCCAGTAGCACTCGCACTTTCTCAAGGCCCCGCCTCAGCGCGAAGGGTTCACGGTGATTGTTGTGGTTGGTGCTAGGGGCAATCATGGCACCAGCACATGCCGACAGAATTACCGATGATGCATGGTAACAATCGTATGAAGTTCCTCAAGTAGTCGCGATGTCAAAAGTTACTTGCTTCACCCTGGACTTACCCTGGATGGTTGGCGAGCTACCGGGGGCGTGGCCCCCTGTGCCAACAATGCAACAAAAACAACAAAAAATGACCTGCTTTGCGTGGCTACCCCACAATCTAGAAAGATTGCAACAGCCCAACTAGGGGTCCTTATGCGTGCAATTCTGCTGGTCATGCCACGGTTGAAAAAATGAATGCCTTCGAACATACCAGCTTCAAACCATGGTTTGAACATCTGCGGGGTATGGTTGGTTAAAAATGTTCATGAGCAAAGGGCGTCAATTACTGACATCTGCTCAGATGCAAACACCCAAAAAGATCAGTAGATGTCAGGAGATCTCTCTCAAGGCTGGTGAATGCTTGCAATTGTTCATCATGACTCACGTGACCCTATTTGTTTGGTGATTACATCAAGCTAAACGGGCGTGCTGCAGGAAGTACAAATAACAATACTTGCTGGAGCAGTACGCAACGCATGTGCTCCTCCTCTTCCCTTTCTGAGAATTGAATGTGGTAGTCGTTCGCAATTGTTCACCATAACAAAATCAATTATGAACCGCAGGAATTGACAACTAATTCGTATAGTGGTTCGAATGGTTCACAATGACTATTAAGAAGTATTTTTGCCGGGCAGTATACAACTCACAATTATCAACATTTTTATCGCTATAAAAAGCCACAGAAATAACCCAGCCTGAACCCTGGTGATCCATAGCCAAAGCTTAACAGAATTGTGGTGGGCGCCAGGTAGGCAGTGAACCACGGCCGCCAAGGAGCAGCTGCGCCAAACGAGCCAGTAGAAGTCTCCAAGCCTGGCCATGGCCATGACGAACAGCCAAGGATCCGCATCAATGAAGCAATAGCAAGTGGCTCCGGAGCTCTGAATCATGGTGAGCTGTCAGTATCCATTAGACTATGGTTGGATGGTTGGTGAGCTCATCCACTTCTGTATCACCAATGGTCACCATTGGATTGTTGAAACTTTCATGTGGCCCAACAGTTCTGAAGCAACATCCGTCCACACCCACAAGGCGATAGCATCATCAAAGCCTGTGGCACCGGGGTAGGATCCATGGCCAAGGGGTCCCCGAGCTTCCCCCAGCAGCTGGTGATCTCTGTGACTGTGAATTCTGCAAGCCGGTGCCAGCAAGAACAATATACCAATGAGTGTGTGATGAATGACAGAAATTGGTGCTCAAGATTGGACCGGGGTCCACAGTCCAACTTCCAAATCCCTGGATTCTGGTGGGTGGACCTGTGCATACAGCCACTACCTCTCTATGCCCCTGCTGCGAAGCACCTCCCGCTCGCGGGGGGCTTTGTCCTCCCCTGCGCCAAATGCAGCCGCTCATTCAGAAGTCACAAATGTGAACAAGCCATAGGTTAGCAACACTAGTGGCCATAGCTAATGGATATACATGCCGCCAGGCCACTAAACCAATTCTTTATGACAAGTAAAAGTCAAAAATGTTGTGCCTGTCCTTCTGCTGCGTGGTGAACCAACAATTCCGACACTGAATGGTGAAACTCACATAGTTCAATCAGGCCTCTTGAAACCAATCAACGAGCAAATCAACATCTTGTCAATCTTACCAACCAACCTCTTGTAAATCTCATACCAACCGACAGCGTCTGGGAACTGATCGGGTCTCTTCAGAATGAGGATGGGCCGGGACACCACTGAGCGCTGGTTTCACTCAGCGGTCTTTCAGCAGCGCAGCTACGCTTTAATCATCAAGCAATGAGGATGCATACATAATGGATGCGCTTGAATCATGTACATGTATCACCTAAATTAACGGCTAGCGATCTTCTCTTTCATATTCTGAGTACTGACTATTATTTCTTCTTTTTGGCTTGGAAGCTGAAGGGTACTCTATTTCTAGATGCCACACTGATCTTCAAAGCATTGCGAACCAGGGCTTGTTCACATTGTCGCTGCCACTGTTGTTTTTGAAGTGAAGCGCGACATGTTGCTTACGTGATTTCAAATTAAATACTTAAAGCATCTTACAACTAAAAACCGTTTTTTTTGGTGAAAATGCCAGCACTGCAGTATGGGGAAAAGTGTCTTGGTGTGCTTTGGAGTCTCCTTTGCCATCAGGTCGGTGATTGTTGTCGTTCATTTTTTTCCAGTAAGCACTCGGCCATGCATAGAGTTTCCCAACGATCCGGTGTTTGTTTGATATATGCCTTTGGAAATGGGTTGCTTTCTTTTGATCTACTGTACAAGAAAGTCCAACAAAGTAAGCCTACGCACATCTTCCTGTTTTTTCTGTGAACATCATCCACCATTAAATGAATCATTATTGACCGACCAGTTGTGACCTTGTTCAATCCTGACCTGTTTCTTCAAGGGCCCATCGAAGGGGGCCATAAATGGCCCCGTTGGACCCAGCAGCCCAGCGAGGTGTTGGTGGCTGGTTGCCACGAGCAGTGCTCGAACTTTTCCTCCCGAACTGATCCGTTTCTGACCCCAAGTGATTTGATCAACAACTGCGTCACTGGCATTTGAATACTGAACCCCTTGTGATCCGTTTCTGACCACAAGTTATCTGATCAACATGTTTTGGAGTATTTGAATCTCAAGGCTAGTCGAAAACATGTATACTGATTAGCTGCTCAAGGCTACCTTGGTGGCTTATGGATCCCTTGCTAAAAAAATATGTTTAGTGGTTCTATGGTAAATCCATCATATCCCAAAAACACTAAAAACCTAAGTTAGTGGGTATAAGCCATCCAGTTCATCATGGCTAAAAATAGGGGGGTTATAACCTGCAGTGACCAACAAGAATGGTGAAACAACTACTATATAGGGGGTACATCTCATGTTTTTTGTACATCTCATCTCGGCCACTGCTGCCACTAGCAATTCGCGCCTGCATCGGCCATGGTTAAGGCACGCCAGGGCGGCTATGCGGCATATTCCAAGGTGCTTCCAAGGTGCTGCTTTATGCTGAGCATGTCACTAGTGCACCTACAAAGCAACGAATGAACACCAGGTGTGACAGTCCATGTGTTGAGTTGAATTGGCTGCCAGGCACAACATGTTGCAATGACATGCCTTCTGAACGTATCTTCAACTCATTGTGATGCACGTGCTTTCGCCAAACAACAATGCAGCTTTCACGGCGCATCTTTCGGCCCTCAAATTGGGCTGTCTCAGCACTGAGCCTTCAAACTGCAGCCGCAGCTTCACAACTCTGCCCAGGGGCTGATCATACTTTCGGGGCAAAAACTTTTCCAATGGAAAGAAGAAAACCCAACAAGCTTTGTTCAGTGCCAATCGATTGAAAATCAGGTGCTGCAGTGCTTCAACTCACAGGAAGCTAGCCCTATTTCACAACTACCACAGGTGTTGGTGTCGGCCTTTGATCCCCCTGTGTTTGGATGGTGCAGGACTTGTCCACCTCGAACTTATGACATGAAACTTCTTGGAACCGAATGTGGCCAAGAATGTTGGGCGCTCTGCAAATGACAACTGGGACCTGGTCCAGTACATGATCAGCCGTGACCAAATCTCTTGAGTCAAAACTCAGGAACAAAGGAATGTTGGACCTTGTTTCAACCAAAAGTGGTGTCAAAACAATGTTACATTACAACACCCCAATTGCGTCCGAGTGGTTCCAACTGCTAAACATTTGTAGCATATTCGCGGACAAATAGTGTAACTAGTGTTTAGCCATGCGCAACAATGCGCAACCACGTGCAACCTCAAATTCTAAACTGATCGGGTTGGTTGATGGGAAAATCTCAGGTGGTTTCCTCCAGATTGTCCCAAACCATTTCTGGGACATAAACGGGATCGTTGCTAGGCTGTCAAAACTTATGTCAGCCTTGGGAAGCCACGGTGCATAACTTCACCCCTGACTTTTGGTCGCTCACAAAGGGGGAACGCAGCGTTGGTCTAGAGCTCGAGTGTATGCAGGTTCAAGTTTATTCCCTGAAAACGGTTCAACACGTCACTGTCAGCCTATATGATCTTTCTTTGAGTTTGAGTATGAACGGCTTCTGCCAGACATATACACATGTGGGCATAATAAGGTACAAGTACATGTTGAAATATAAAGACAAAAAGGATAGACATGCACATACACATGTGTGTATATGTAAAAAACAAAACAATTACATACTGATGTAATTTATATATAAAAAAAACAAAACAATTACGTAAAACAATTACATAAAACATATACTGATGTTTTACGGCCATCTCAAGCACGTTCAGCCATACATGACGTCGCATACACTCAGCGATGCTAGCCATCGGTCTCGATGTCCAGTCCCTTTGATGCGGTGGTGATTCGCAATGGCTAGCAATGTTAATACTTATAATAGATATGGCTACAAAATGGTTACAGTAGATAGGATTTGGCATTCTTATGAGTGATGAGATATGGTTGATTCACAGTGGTTTCATTTTTTTGGTGGTTCAAAGTGGGTAGCTATGCATGTTGAGAATGGGTAATGACATTGTGTGCTAATGGCCAGTAGTGATGGCTTTTGAGCGGTTTGTGATGGTCCATCCCGACAGCGATACTTTGTCATTCAGCGCATGGGATTTACGGCTTCTTGAACCAACAGCGAGCATTATAAATCATATCATATCCCCATTATCGGGGGTATTACAGGCATAGTTTTTCAGCAGCACCCAAAATATGGTATCGAGTCAAAATGCTCAATAAATGCGCTTTGTATCTCAGAGCGGAAATGCGCAAGATGTGAATCCATCAACCCATCCTTGAGTCCAGCTCGATCTCGCAAAATTCTGATGCACTGTTAACTGTTAGACCATGGTTGCTCAGCCCTGCAATTTGCAGGGCAACATTGGGCCTCGGGAACAGACTTCGAGAGCGAGATTCCGTTTTCATTATCTCTGCCCAGGTGTTCCTGTCCTCCAAGTGTCAATCTAGGGTCGCAAATCACGGACTGCTGCAATCAACATGGTCACATGGTCACATCAAGAAACATCGACCTATAAGATCTATAAGGAAGCTACTGGTCACTTCAGTCCCATGAGCCAGCTAGGATCATGATCGTCGGATCCTGCAAAATAGCTGGCCCTCTACCACATTTGGGGACTAGATCGGTGCAACCAGAGATGATACATGATGATGCAGGTTTAGACCCTTGGTTTCCTTGGTTACATGGTTGAAACTTGGCATTTCTGATGCTTCGGAGGTGCTGGCACATCTTAGGCATCGTCCAGCGATCTGTTTGATCTTCAAACAGATGTGTCAACGCGGCTCCCAGGGCGACCCTGCGGGCTCAGCTGAACAGAGTGGATGGCATCACTGGTGCCCTTGCTAAAGATTGTAGATTTGTTGCAAGTAACCAGCTGATATTTGAATATTGATGATCCTTTTAAGATCATGATGATCATTCATCATAGCTGCCAACCATGTGATCAACTTGTGTTGGGATGAATCAGCAAAAATATGCAAACTTGCTTGATAATTAAACTAAGGCTATCAATGACTATCTCCTGTCAGGCGTTGGCGTTCGTGACAATGAATGTTCCCAAAGGCAGGTATCCGCATCTGCCCTGGAACACCTTCGCGCATGATTCCTGCACCCAGTGGGGCTCACGATGGCTCAGGTGCCTCGAGACACATCCTCAGACGAATGAACCACTGCTGGTACACTGGGTTCTGTTGCGCAACGTCTGTTCTGCAAACTGCCGGAAGACCAATAGGCTTGGTCGCATGTGCTACGCTCCAATGATTGATTTTCAAGTGGATGAGATTCTGTGGATGTCCATGGTTCATCCTAGTCAGCGGGTAGTTTGTAGAAAACTGCGCGCCATTTGTAGGTGGAACGATGAGGTGCCTGCCAAAGTTATAGCGTGTGTTTCGTTGCCACCCGGAGGAACCAACATTAAAAAACCAAAGCAATCACATGTATGGGCATTTCTCAAGCATTGGGGTATACCCAGATCATCCAGTTGATTGAATATTTTTTTAGGGATTAAATCAAACAATTTTTGGGGTGCCTCCATTTTGAGAATCCCCAATACGGGTCATGTGTGAACGTATACTGTATAGTGACCCTGGGGTAGGTACAATATAGAATTGGACGCGCCGGATCGGGTATGTTGCCCAAAGCACAAGAAATTACAGTATAGCTGGAATATTCAAACTTCTTTGGACCTAGAATTTCTTTGAAAATAATATATATATATATATATGTGTGTGTGGGATATGTTCCGAGGGAATAGACAGAATATGGACTGGTCTCCGAGGGTAGTAGTTGGCTGGTCCATCAATAGAATACCAGAAGAAGGTTCACCAAAGGGCTAGTGGTGAACAAATTGATGATGGCCAGTTGGCCGGTGAGGTATCTTCTACGCTGGGTGATCTAGCAATATCTACAATATTCCAACTATCTTTGCGGCAGCATTCTATGCCAGGCGACCCGCAATATTCCAACTAATTTGCGACAGTCGGACTTCCCAACATCGCACCCACAGAGCCCAATTCCATTGCAAACACCCCTCAAAAACCCACAAGACCCATGTTCGAAAAATTGCAAAACTGAGGGTTATTGCTCATATTTTATCTATTCTTGCTCAATTTTCAAAACGGAAGTGAAAATAATCAATAGTCTATCTACTTTTGGATTACTATATATATGTCTATGTCTGGAGGTATGTGTGCATGGACGTAAGTATCTGCGCGTGTATGTAACATATCTTTGTCTATGTGCAGTATGTGTAATGTGTATATGTGTAGGTTGGTAGGCAGGAAGGTCCGTTCTTCAGGTAGGTATGTACGGATGCGTGCACAAAAAAGTACATATAGAATGTATGCACGATGTGTTATGCAAAATACACCCATGGAAGGGAAGAGGGGCAAATGTGTACGCATCTCAAATGATTGAACATCAATCAAAAATGAGACCAACACATCCAGCCACAGTTTTCGTGGGAAAGCCTTCATTTGTTTCAAGCGTATGTGTCATGATGCTTCCATACATGGCGTAGTTACGCCTGCTATCACAATGAAGTGCAAACAAACACGCATCAGTAGTAACCATTCGCCACCCAAGTGTGTCATTTGAATCTTTTTAGCTTGCATTCCATCTTGCAGTCTTAGTCATTGCTTCTGACACGACTTGTCCTGACACTTCTTTGTGGTAGCCTATCTGGCATTCTTTCTGGCACTCTATCTGGCATTATATTTGTTCTATCCTTTTATGTCATCCTATCTGACGTTCTATCTGACATCCGATCTGGCATTCTGTCTGGTACATCTGGCCTGGGGTTGAAATAGATTCTGGCATGTCAGTTGGCATTATATCTGGCATGCTATACTCGGGATCCCACGAAGCATTCTATCTTGTATTCAATCTGGCATCCTTCGTGGCATCCCATCTGGCACTTAGCCTCAGATTTGCTCTAACGCCTTTATGGCGCTCTATCTGGCGTCGTTTTTCCTGACATTTCACCTAACATCACCTAACATCCTGGCGTTGACCTAGCAACATTCTACATGGTTCACCTGGCAGGTGGGGAAAAAATCAACAAAAATAAACATCAAACAATCCAAAATACACATCAAACATCATCAAACAACCTTAGCGTTTATTTTATCTTCCAGTTTCATATATAGTTTCCCTGTCTTCCCACATGAAACACTGATGAAACTTCCTGTACTCCCAGGTGTCACCAGCTGCCAGGCATCGCCCTCAGTTGTGCCCTGTTCTTCCTCGAGTCCCGCTGCGTCGGTGAAGGCGGTGTTGGTGGATCTCAGGGGAAACTGATCCGTCTCCTGGCCGCGGCTCGGAGGGGGCATGGCCTAGCAGATTCGAGATCTGGTTGAAACCATGGGATTGTGGCTATGGTTTAACGTGATCCTTGGGTTCAACAGAGTAACCATGGTTACTTGGGTTAACCTAGTAACTCATGGTTGAAATATCTTGAAATGCTTTAATTCAAGCAAAACATATATAACCAGTCCCCAGGACCTCGAGATGGCTCTAAAACGGATAGTCTATGACGCGTTACTCCCTGCAGAATTCAGGAATATCGATAACAACAAACACATGACATCACAACGGCAATGACCGCCCCATCATTACCACCACCTCAAGCTGGTAGCAGCAGCAAACCCCGGCATGTGTCATTTGCCAGATCCCATCTGGCATTCTTATGTGGCATTGCTTGTGACGCTTAAGCTGACATCTGCTGTGGCAATTTATGCAGCGTTCGATCTGACATTCTTTCTGACACCCTCTCCGCCATTTTGTATGGCAATCTGTCTGGCTTTATCCAATGCGCTCTTTCTGACATCCATCCTGGCATCTGGCTTTCTACCTGACATTGGCAATCCATGTGGCAGTCTGCCTGGCATTCTTTCTGACATTTTACCTGCAATCCTATCTGGCATAAGCCTGACATACATTCTGGTATTTCACTTAGTAATCTCAAAATATTCAACATATTTTAAGTCATTTCCATCATTAATGTCATTTGTAACCCCAGGCTACTCATTGGAGGGCTCCTCATTGGGGAACCTGCCCAAGGTCGCCAACATGCCAGTAAATGCCATTAAATGATCAGAAAGAATTGTAGCTGCTGGTCTATCCCAATAGTTTGAGAGTCTCGGTGTCACGCAAGGACTGTCGCTAACAAGTCATTGATACCCCCCGGGTGGCAACCCCTATCAACTCCACCGTGTGCAATGCTGGCTGTGCCCATCCGGGCCATCCTCCACTTCCAGCGGAAGCATTGCCTGAAGGCAAAGCATGGGGGTGGACCCAGAGGATGCTCCTTAGCAATCTGATAATGACAAGTTTTGCCAATGATAAAAATGATTAACTGGAGGTCATTGAGCATGATTAAGCATGAATCGCGATGACTAACCATCAAACATGAACAAGCCAACTATCATGAAGCAACTATTTGCCAACCTTTCTGAGCTATGACACACGAGGTGAGCAATGGCATAGCGGTCACGGTACAAAAATGCACAGGTGGACCAGAATCATGAATTCATGATGAAGATCTGTAGCAATCATAGGGAAAACAATTGCTAATACCAACCTGTCCTCTTGTTCGGAGTGGAAAAGCCTGCTTTTCCGAGGTCTCTCTGACTCTAGCCAAGATTGCGTCGGTGCAACCATTGGGAACCTAAGATCCCCAGATTGTATTCGCATGAATTTGTTCCACCATTTTTCGACCATGGATATCTGAAAATACTTCAAATTATGACCCAACAGCTGTGTCCTTTGCCCTCGTGCCGCCTCATCTTCGTCATCTTCATCCTGGAGATTAAGGCGCCAGGTTCGAACCCTGGTAGACTCTTGACATGGTGTTTCAGGGATGGCCCATGGTGCATAAGTGGCATAAGTTATAACACTGGCCATCCCGACTGGCAATCGAATGACCTTGCCAGGTAGATCATTGACTGGACAAAAACCTACCAAAATCTATCACATAGCTTTACATGTATATGGTAAGTGTTAACCATGCCCCTATTGATCATCAAATTTCGATTTTGATCGCACTGGAACTCATGACCTGGACTGAACAGAGTCGTGGTGCTTTAACTTCTTGATGCTCTATCCTAGCAATTGCAGCGGTAGGTATAGCAAACTCGTGGTTGCATGGCTTACGCTGCAAGCTGCTGCCGCATTGGCCCTGTCGTTTCCTTTCATTGTTGAACCACTGTTGTTGTAACTCTCTCTCCGACTGTGGTTGCTGCCAGCTGGTGGGTTTTCCATATAAACCGTCGACCAGACTGGGCTCCAACAATAGTGTAGACCGATCATTAGTATGCCACCCATCGCTATAATGATTAGCAGCTATGAGTCATCATCGAACCTACACTATCAATTGCAAGCTACCCCATGTAGCTACGATCCATCATCGAAACTACCCTTTGATTTGTAAACTACCAATAGGTCTACATGATTCAAACAACTATGGACTGTACCCACCTATGGGTGGTTTCACTCCAGTGGACCTATGGTTTCCTACTGCCATAGGTCAGCTGTGACGCGGCTGCCAGGCACTCCACTGATTGCCAGCCCAGGCACCCGTCGCAAGGCTTCTTCGCGAAGCAGTGCTAACTCAGCACCTTACCGCCGCCCAAGTGACACGTCACGTCCAAGGCCGACGAGCCGGTTGGATGCTCCATGATTCGTAACGGTTGTATGAACCAACCATGGGCCTTCAGCCATGATACTCCACGAATACTACTTACTAACTAATTCAATTGATATATATATATATATATCAATTGAAATATATTTATATATATATATAAATAAATATATATATATATGTAAACATCATGAGCCTGACCACGAGCGACCATTTGCATGAATTCATAGCTAGCCATCATAACCACAACTATGAACATCCATCAAACATCATTAGCTGTTACGCTTCAGCATCGCAATCTGTGCATTTAGGATCATGTAGGCCCATATGTATGTTTGCATGTATGCTGGCATTTTTGGGCGCGCACTTTTGTTTAAACATTTGTGGATATTTGAAGGATGGCTATGTATACACAGGCGATGCAACACAACAGAATACTATACTGCAATTCAGGTTTGAATCCTGCTCAAATCTGGCACAACTACCATCTCGGGTATCGCCCTTTCTATCTAAACTCGGATGTTGGAAATCAATGTGTCTCTGTGTGCTTTCTGGGTGCTGGAAAGTGAAACCTTTGGGCCAGGCGTGGCCATGCAAAGGCGTTGGCACGTTGGATCAGGTGGCATCTCAGAAAGTACAGCAAGTATATGGCCAAAAGTATGCCCAACCAACATGGAAGAGCTTGGCTCAACAGGAACCTCATTGAACCATCCGATTGTTTCACCATCAGCCCACATCATGGCCATGGAGGAAGCCATCCCTGTGGCAACGTGGCGTTGCGTTGAACGAGTGACGTATCTGTTGGAACTCCTCCATTACCTGGCAGCGCGCTGATCCCGGGCCAGGAATCTGAGGGAAAGGATTGCTGAGGGAATGATGGTTAGTGATTAATCACGGTGATTAATCATGGTGGTTGATTATGATATGATAATGAAGGTTAATAATGAAGATTAATATATTAATCATGGTGATTAATAATGGTGATTAATCATGGTTAGTGAGTGTTGATGATGGCTACTGATTCATAATCATGATGGTTAATAATGCTTAGTGTTGATTAATAATGATGGTTGATTATGATAATGATATAATGATGGTTAGTGTTCATTAATGATGGTTAGTGATTAATCATGGTGGTATACTAGTGATAGGCATCATAGGGTTAATGATAAAACCAGTAAATGATGGTTGATGAAGGGCATCTCAGGGTCAATCATGGTTCGGTTGGGGAGGGGTTAATGAGGAGTATCTCATGGTATCTAAGGGGATCTATAGGATGCAATCATGGTTTGGAATGGGCAATTAGTGTTCATGATGGCTCGTAGTGCGTAATGATGGTCAATGAAAGGCATCTAATGATTTATGATGGTTGATGATGGTTAGTGATGGTTCATTGATGGTTATATAGTGGCTAATGATGGTTAATGAAGAGCAAAACAATGGTCGCCGGTGGGTTGATGAAAGGCATCTAGTGGTTCATGTAGTGTAGGGCACATAATGGTTGATGATGGGTACACATACAAGCGTTAATGACTGGTTAAGCAGCTCCAAGCTAAGCTATTTGCTGCGATTTTTTTAGAGTCATCTGCATACCCCACCCCAGCCCGTCGGATACTCATGACAGCCAGCGGCACTGCTCAGAAACCCATGAAGTGGACTCCAAAATCAGCCACTGGTCCAGCACTAACATCTGCACAAGTGAGAGTTGATAGCCACACGGGCTATCACAAAACATCTCTGATTCCTAGGCGCCCTTTTCCTACGAGACAACTCGAACAAATGCCGTAACCGTTCAGGGGTTTGCTACACGTTACAGGGCTGCCATGAACAATTAACCAATGCCTCGAAGGCCATACCCCCGCTGCGCGCTGCAATCCCGACGCCACCCAACGGTGGCACCTTTGCGCGGTGCACATGCAGAGTTTGTTGCACCACGGACTGGGCCCAGGGAAGGACTGGCATGGGACCTTTAATGACCCAAAGTCCATGTGCAATCATTGAGATTGAACGCGGAAATTCAGAAAACAAAATTCCAATAATTTCTAATACCTGACTCAAGTACTTCCAAACATGAGATCCCACAAAAGCCCCAACATAAAACATATATTGCAAACATGTGCTTTGAAGCCGTTTCTGTGTCTATGCTAGATCAAGTGCACAAGTCACAAGTTGCCAAGGAAACATGAGGCCGACTACCGTGCAGAAGTGACTATGTTCAATATTGGGCTGCACCGATGTCAATCAGCGTCCTGTGCAATCCCATCTTTCTGGCAAGCTCGGGCTCCATTCACGGATTGGATCTGAAGGTATACATCCCAGCCAACATAGCCCGGAATGACTGACAAACCAGACTCTTACTTTGATACAGCTGCATCAAAGGTTCCAGCTATTTGTGAAAAACGTTCACATGCTGTAGCCTTCCTTGTTGAACATCAGGCTGATTTCTCAACCAAATCAACCAAGCAAATGGCTGGTCGTTCCTTCGCATTCAGGTCACAGCCAAGAAGCACAGGTCTCTTCAACAAATGTCAAACCCAAAACGGCCTCACCGTAGCCGAAACATGACATCAGCGGGTGCCTGATGAGTTCACGCAGTTACACCTGTTGGGCCGTAACAGCAACCGCTGCTGTTGCATCTCCCGTCACAGCCCCAAGCCACTGCAGCGTCCCCCACTGCGCCTTAATCACACGACTTTGCTCCTTCACGTCCTGACAGCGGCGACGCGCGAGGACCCCCATCCTCCAAAGTGTGAAACGAAACACGGTAACCTTGCGGAATTTTCAAGAAGTACAACCACCTGCAGGTTATACTTGGCACAAATACGACCACCATTGGCATCCAATGGCATCCAACTTGATCACCTCCGTAACATGACTCCCTGGGGCCATTGGCGCACCGGGCCCGACCTTGACGGTGGCCGTGTTCTTTCCTCGCAAGTTCAGAATGGTGTCCATCAAGTTACCGAAATCCATACCTCGACGGCGACGCTAGGAGACGTGACCCAACATGTTGGTGAACAAAATGCTGGTTGATGATTGAACACCCTGTTGATGGAGCATGATTATTCACATCCCGTACCATGATTGTTGCATGGTTATGGTTTATGACACGGAAGAACATTGTTGAAACACCAACCCATCGTTGATAATGGGTTCGGCTGTTTGTCAAGAAGGTGGATGATGCTGAATGCTGAAGTCACTACAACAGCTTGTAGAACGCAAGGACCCGGAATGACCAAAGCCCAACAAAAGGGCTGCGACCAAAACATTGAATTCAGAACACTTTGTGATCTTTGTCCGAAAATCGCACGCATCAGGCCCCCAAACACGGGCGAGGAATCGATGCTGGATCAACCGAACTACTTGGATTGAGCCAGGTCTTTAGCACCTCCAAAAACCAAATCACCAGCTATGAACGTCAAATGTAGTGATCTACCACTGTTCAGACCGGTGGTGCCACTAGGGAAGTTGTCATCCGCCAAGAGGCTCATCCCATGCTTGTTGAAATCCTCGTATATCACCTCAGCACTGCGCATGGAATGGGATGTCCTGGCTCCCATTGACCATGTATGACCACGCCTAGTGGGTATAGCAGCCTTAATCGTGTCATTCCCGGAGCCAGCTTGAAAGTCATGTCTAAACAGTGCGCGCCGCTGTGGTGCCATGACCGAAAACAACGCACGGACTTGCAATGTTCTTGAGCGTGCAGTTTGGGGAAGAAACAAAATAGCAGATTGCTCGACTGGGGGCTAATTGTGCCATCTATAGTTTGCCAAGATGGCCGACAAAAGTAGCGAAACCGTCAGAACTAAAATTTGCCCGTAGGTAAAAACTAGTATCAACTACAGTATAATAAGTAAACACTATAATGCTATAACAGTTGGTTTTTTGACATTCTCGGGTGGCGGAGCCATCTATGGAGGGCTTCGAGCGGGAGCCATCTAATTTTCACCCCGGTGAAAAAAGGATGAGCAGAGATAGACAGAATTAGATGGGCATGGGCGTAGGAATACAAATAGGCACAAAGATAGAGATAAATAGGTAGATTGATAAATAGATAGATGGACAAACAAACAAACACGAACAAACAAACAAACAAAGAAAGAAAGAAAGAAAGAAGGAAAGAAAGAACGAAGGAAAAAAAGAAACAAACAAAGAAACAAACAAACAAACAGAGATGGATGGATGGATGGATGGATGGATGGATGGATGGATGGATGGATGGATGGATGGACAAACACACAAACATACAGATAGACATACACAAACAAACAAACAAACAAACAAACAAACAAACAAACAAACAAACAAACAAACAAACAAACAAACAAACAAACAAACACAAACCAATAGATTACAGCCGCCGGTCATTGTTTCACGGGATTGCTCTGTCCTCAATGCATCTCAGCCAGCCTCCCTCTCCTACAGGCTTCTTATTTCGGAAACTTCCTCCGCCGTTTCGTGCCGCACAAGGAACAACCATGAACTATTAATCTCCAATGACTGTCACCATCTGTCACCAACTGTCGTATCAAGAACAACATCGACAGCTTTCTGATCTGGGGTTTCCACTTCTGCAGTGTCTGCCATCCTGAGCAACACACCAGGTCTGAAGAAAAGGGCAAATGCACTGGCAAACGCTAAGAAAACGTGAATCTTCGCGTCTTTCGGGCGGAAACCTGCCATGACTTTGTGATGATCAGGACAATCAAATGTTAGTTGTGATATTGATCATGATGACACTCATATTCGCCAACAAACACTCGATTACCTCAACGGGGGGGCGAAGTCGGTGCCAAGCAGCGCCACCACGTCCACACCAACATCGCGCAGGAGTCGGTCCACCCTGGGACTGCGGGTGGCGATTTGGGAGCTGTCATCCCATCGAGATCGAGAACGATCTGCATCTTCCCGTTTGCAAATACATGGCAGCATATATGCATATAAATATATTTATTTATATATATATATATATTTTTAAAGATAAATGTATACATATATATATATATATATGCAATTTAAAATATATATATATAAATATATATATATTTTTTTTTTTTCAAAGGAATAATTATGACATGCAGTAAATGGCTAAAATACGATATACATGGGAACAAAAAAAGTAAACAAACATCTTGGACGTTTGTTTGCCAAGCCACACTGTACGTGTATTGAGGAAACGTCTTAATGATGCTACTACCCGTCACCACGCCTTACCAAAGCATGATCCTCATATCTTCTCAGGGTGCCGCATGTACAAACGGCCTATCTGTTCGGAGCCAAACTGTTATAGATTGGTTTATGTTGGCCAAGTGTTGGAATCAGAGCCAAGCAAAGCATCAACTTTAGAACCAATCTGGGGAAGAGCATCACACACAGTTGACAGAACAAAGGCAAAATAGCAAGACAAAACATTATATATAAATCATGCAATTGTTTGATGAGAAGCCTAAGGTAATAATTCACGATACTTCGCCCTGTGATACAGGTCATTCTCACCCTGTGATGGGATCTTTACACAGCCCAATGACGGCAAAGGCGCGCCTTTGGGATCGTCAGCTTCAAGAAATCAGCTACGCTTAACAGCCATTGGTTGGGAGAAATCACAAGATATGTTCACCATGTACTGGCGAATCCATGGGTTTTCAAGCATTGCTTGGCAGAAATCGGGTGATATGGCCGCTCGATGTCGAAAAACTGGACATGTCTGGCTGAAACTCAGGTAGCGTCATCAGAGACAAGCCACTCCAATGAAACAATGTGCGGCCTTGGCCTCCTAGTTGAGTTGGTTTATGACTGATTCCACTGCTTATCAGTCGGCTTATCAGCTATGTTGCATATAAACGCCATGTGCGAACCTGAGCCAACTTCAAACCTTGGCCGACAAAACATGGCATAGCGACATGTTGGCTATGGTCTATGGTGGCTATGTTGGCAACTCCAAACCTTGAAGCCTTGGCAAGAAATCATTCCTTACAAGCGCTGGTGGCGCAGTTCTGACTGCTTAGCACCGAGAGGCTCTTCCTCTCCCAGCAACTGCTTGAAGTCGCGGAGTGACAGGGGCACCTCCTGGGGACCGGCAGGGGACATGGTGCCATGGTCGCAGGGGAACGCAGCTGAAGTTCCTGGTGGCTGTCACTTGCTGGTTGATGAATGGTGAAGTTTACGGTTAAAAGAACTCGTTAGTAAACCCAATTATGGTTGATTATGCCCAATGTTGTACCTAGATGTTGAAAACGTGGCCCTTTTTATGGCTGACTATGGTTGAAAGGCCTAAGAGTGGCTGCTTCAGATGAGGAACATGCAAATTAATTAAATGAGGATGACAAGGATGATTATGACGAGGAGGTGATACAGATGATGGTGCTGCAACGAGGATCATAGGAGCTAAATCCACTTCAACATGTTGGATATTTCTCGGTATTTCGATGCCTTGGGAACTGCCATGATAGAAAGCAAACATGGCAGGCTAGCTTTGGCCATGCACAACGGATGTATTGGTAGATCACGGTAGCTCCAGAATAGGTACACCTTTAATTTAATCAGAAATAGCTGGTGATCTACCCATCAAATCCAGTGGGTTATTAATGTGAATCTCCCATTACCCAAAAAATCACACCATCTAAGTGCATTTCCTCGCTGCCGACCCACGATATCTGCAATTCTCGCGCTTGAGCCTCCGGTTGTTTCGCCAAGAATCGACGCTGTAGTTGTGCTGGTGCATGATGGCTCTCAGAGAGGTGGCTACATACGACCTGCTCTGAGTCTGGATGAAACCAGGCATCTCAAAACCCTACAATCATTAACCAACAAAGTCTTCAAGATGAATTCTAGTGAGGTGAAAGCTGTTCAGTGGCGAACTCGCTCATTTAGTCTCATGCCGATCAAAATCGATCAAGTGAACAAAAGGCCGAGACCTCTGGGATTTTCTGGGGGTGAAGGGCAGGAATCCAAGGGAAAAGCATAGGAAAACTCGCCTTCAGCCTGGCTGTGGACGAGCTCTTTGCTCCCATGGCTGCTCCACTGTGACGGGGATCCACTTTTGAAAGGCACAGCCCCCAGATTTCCAGGGATCCCATGGGATCCCCACACGGTCATGCCCTCCTTTTCAGTGGAGGAGATCACCGTCATGACCTCCACCAAAACGCCCACCTGAAGGATTTCTGAGGGACGCTGTCCTGGGTGTTACAATACCTGTAGGTTGACCTGTCGGTTTACCTCCGGGTTTTCCTTGAATCTGATTCTTTCTTGTTCATTGCTGATGTCCCCAGATTGCTAAAGTCCGCTCAAGATCAAATGGTAGCGAAAGAACGTGATGTGAACAAGGTGATTTGTTGGATGCTCCTTATCTGGTTGAAGTATGTTTTGGTTGGTTGGGCATCAGATTTGATGGTTTATCTTACTGCCAGTGACTACTTTTTGGAATGCTTGTGGGTACCATTAGTGATGAAACATATCCGCATCACTGTCGGATTGCATCTGGATCCTTAAGAGGCATCTGACCCTTGCCTCTCTCCCCATGACGAAGTGACAATCTAATTGTTTCCCAATATTCTTTCTGAGCGAAGAACCGAAGAACATCGAATTTGTCCACAAGAACCTATCTAGTGACCCACCAGGTACTTCCCAAGTGCCAGCGCGGCTGCCAGTTGCAGGCAACATGCTAGTGCCTCAGGCAATTTGCCGCCAAGAAGCTAGCATGTACATAATGGTGACCTCGGTCCAGAAATGGATTTCGGGCCGAGTGAGCTACAACCATTGGAAACGTGTGTCGCTTGAGGTGCGCTTCTGCTTCAGCCGCCTTGTTCAGCACGGATGATCAAACGATGGGTGAAACATGGGGTTACAATGGGGTAACAATGGGGTGATAAAGGCTAACTTATGTTCATGATGGTCAACCTACTCATGGACAGTAGATTTCTAATGGTAAATAAGGCATGTCGAGAATATTGGGTGCCAGAGCACCAGGACGCTAGTGGAACATGCAATTGAACAACACATGCAGGAAGATTCCATGAGTCAGTTAAGAGATGATCCGCCAAGCAAAAAGGCCGTTTTTTTGGAGCAAATACAATCAGCGATATTCAGAGACCCAGGTGGGGAACGTCCAAACCGCCTTTGGATCTACCTTCAGTAGGACATCTGCCTTTGGTATATAAACATGTTTCCCTGATTCAGCCTGAGAAGCTTGAGCAGTACCTGCCCGAACATCTACGATTTCCCACTGACTGACTGTGCGCTGGCTAGGCCATGCCTGGTAACTCCTTAGGGCTCCCCCTTTTAAGGGCCATACGGACACCCCAGCCACCAGACTAAGCTATGGTGTCTCCCGGTTTCCTCGGACGCCTATCTCCGCGCTTGATATCCACCACCCTCGAGCCAAGATGCTGATGCAAGTAGCACGAAGATCCTGCAGAGTCCGCTTCCATCATGATGGGAAGAGGTGGACAAACGTGCGTACTCGTGGGGTTTAACATAAAACATGGTCTTGATATAATTTCTTAATGAATCTATCTAATATATATATAAATAAAAATATATATATATCTATCTATCTATCTATCTATATCTGTATGTGTGAATACGTAACTTGTAAAAAATATTGGAAATCAATGGAAATCACATTGATTTATTTGTGTAAGTCTAAATGACCAACGCAAACGCACTCGCTACGAATCAGTTCCATAGGTTAAGCCACCAGGCCACCCGATATCACCACAACCGTTGCTAGTCTGTGACGCTCGCACAGGCATAGCCGGCGGCTCGTTGGATGCAGCCCAGTGGCACAAGGATCAAGCAAAAGGCCCAGTGAGCATAGCCTGCAAGCTGCAGAGTTGCCAGGGGGGAATATCTCAACCAACTGGTGGCAATCACCTGCGAGCAGAACCACCGAAGTTTAAGTTAATCCAATCATGGTTTAAGCAGCATTTTGGCAATCTCCATACCTGGTGGCAATCACCTGCTGAAACCATTGGACTTTTGATTCACTGGACCTTCTGTCGTGGTCATGTCCATCTTGTTCGCCGGCTAGAGATCTTGACCCATGGCAGCACCCTGCCTGCTTCGCCCAAAAGGGTCGCTTGACCCGGAACGATGCCGCTCAAACTCGGCAAGGCAGGAGGGCCCCAAAGGCACCCATGGTATGCACCAGGACCAGATAGCTGTGCTGCTTGCGATGATCCAAGGTGGAACAGCGAGACAAACTCATCATCCGAAAGCCATGGTTCAACCCCTCGGTCCGCATTGATTTATATGGGTAACGCATTGGTTATGCAAGGAGGAATGGAAGCAAACCGCAGCTCCCGGGGCCCTAAGATACCCTGGGGCACCGAGCAAGAGAGTGGCCATGGAATCGGACACGGATGTGAAGCGCTGTTCACCGAAGGTGGATCCTGGACCCCACGATTGACCCCCCAGCCACAGGTGATGAATAAGCCAACAAGACCTGCTGAAGATTCAGTAGTTTCCAACTTCCACTGGCCACAGGCCATAGCAGTTTAGATCCCAACAGCGGGCGAAGGCCTCTGATGACGAAAATCCACCTTAGACCTTCATTCGAACATGTTGAGGCCCAATGTTGAAATAATATGCGCATCCAAGGGTTGGAAGCGACTTCCCTGGCTAACATTACGGCAAGACTCCACGGTCTGCCCGGATGCACAAGACCTGCCCTGTGCGTAACATTAGCACCACCTCTTTGAATAGACCCCACTTTGAGTGCAGCCATGAAGGACACAAGCATGCCTGTCATCGCCTTGCACCGGTCCTGCGGTGGTCTGCCGAAGGATAATCGCAAAAACGTAGATGATCCTCGTGGCAAAAGACCAACCAACCAGCAGGTACCATCGCACAGATGAGTTATGCAACTGCCAAGAGGTACACCTTCCTTTCCAACAAGTGCTGTATGCACCTGCACTTTTGCTTGACCCAGGCCTCACTTCAAATAACTTGAGACATTGGAACAGGAACAGCTGTGGCTGGAGAAAATTGATTGCACCTAGATCATCATCACAAGGTGGAGACTTTGCGTGAGTGTGTGTGTGTGTGTGTGTCCAAGCGCTTCAGCAAAGGGAACAACAACTTTTGAAAAGTCATGAAGCCTTGTCAACTGCGGTGTCATCTTTTGATGCGTATACATGTTCTTTTGGTTCTTGTTGGATACATCGTTGGGTCTCTTTGCTGGATACCCCCAGGCTGTTGCTGCAACGCGTTCCGAGGCGCATGGACCAAAGGAGGAAGAACACCAGGACGGAACGAGCCTTGAGCTGTTGCAAGGCATGGTCAATGCCATGGAGGCGGCAGCCATGGGGCCATCGTTGGATTGTCAAGGACTTGGGGATACGAGTTAGTTGAGGAACTAGCTGAGTTGGTTGATGACGAGAATCCTTGGACCTTTGGAACTAGTTATGTCTTGGAATAGCTATAGCCACTATGATCCATTGTGCAAATCACTACTTGATGATCTCCCCTAATGATAGTGCACAACTTCGTCGAACGGTTGTGATGATGGTTTGTTATTGTTGATGGTTCATGATAGCGATAATTTGAGAAGACTCCGCAAGCAATGTCCTTGATATCTTCGCTTTCTCTCCTCCGATCCAAGGATTCAATCTGCCATAGTAACTCCTTGCAGCCCCTGTCAGTAAGGATTCTACAACGCTTTGCGGCACCCCCGCCACATAACATGAAATCGCTACCACTGGGGTTCCTTCAAGAAATCCTCACAAGCCAGAATTGCTCACATTTAGAACTAAAAAGTCAAGAGCCACTTGCACAATGTTTCGCCGTTACACTATCTGCTGCTTGCTATCTGTTGTTTCACTGCAAAGCTGTCCGAGGTCCACCAAATCCACATCTTTGTCGTGGCAGCAGGGGCCCTCACCGCGAAACCAATGCCCTTGATGATGATGACCTGGCAACTCACAAAAGAGAACTGGGGCACTAACTTGCCACCAATTAATATACCCACGTGTACCCTGAGCGTGGCCTTCCAAAGGCCATTTAAACTCCAGCGCTTCATGCAAGAACCACTTCCCTTGGAACCCCAATCGTCTCAAACTTTCAGGAGTCATCATTCATGTTTTTCTTCCTCCTCTGACATTCACAACTTGTATCCTGGAAAAGTACCTCCATGGGCAACCGACAGTTGCGGCTGAGTGCCCCCGACCAACTCAGGGACTGCGCGCAAGAGCTTTGCCATGCGCGACAGACGCAGAATGCGAACCTCAGCATCACTGCGGGTTCTGAAACGCATCTTGGGCAAATGGGGCTGTGCAAATCCATTGGGCGATGCCTTCATACCATTTCAAACCTACAACAATGTGGGTGCCAATGGGGGTGCAATATCCTCAAATCCCAACCCATCAAGCCGTTGGTGAAACATATCAGGTTTGGAGATGATGAGATGTTTGGAATTTCTGGGCATGTCATGGACCATCTCTCCGTTGCGGGGACCCCTTTCTTGATGGACGGGCCCATGGTGTGACGTCTTGCTCGCTCGGTCGCGCCGTGGCCCCGGCCAGGCGTAGGATTCGCAGGAAATCGATGTTCACGGCGTTGGCCAAGTCCTATCGCGGGCCGCAGGTTTGGAACCTGCACCGGTGAGCCACGCACCAAGTTGATCAGGAGCACTCATGGGTGGCAATGCTAGTGGTATCCTTTATGATAGTGGTAACTGATGGCTCATGATGGTTCATGATGGTTGATGATGGTTGATGATGGTTTATGAGAAGAGTGGTTGATAAGGATTGGCCCATGGTTTGCTATGACAGGTGGTGAATCATGAAAAGACCATGGACCGATGAACCGATACAGATCGTACTACGTTTACATCTGCTGATCGATTATTGTTGATAATATGGTTCACCGACCACGGTTGACTTTGATTAAGATTGACAATCATCCATGATGTGATTCATAAGCTGGTCATTGATGATGATTCAACAGCTGGGAATAAGCCTGTTGATCTCAGGGTCTCAACAGAAGTCCGTTCCAACCTAAATGGAAATTGAACAATGGATAAAAAGGAGTGTCAGTGTCAAGAGACCAATTGCCACGAAGATCTTGATGGAAGCCACAGCTGATGAAAGTGCACAAACAATGAGCAACACAAATGAACCACAATTCCAAGGCAAGAAGTGACTCCAAACTAGCTTGGATCATCTTGCTTCAGCTGTTCTTCAGAGTGATTTTTTTTCTGATGCCGTCTCTCAAATGTGTTCATGTCGCTGTTGGAGCGGGATCTGCCAAGGCTGGCCTGTTCATTGAGGCTCAGAAGATTGAAGATCAAAGGGATGATCCAAGTTTCTCCCACCATCAGAAGAACCTCAGCGCGATTTCAGCTGCAACCTTATATGACGCTTGAAATTCGGTATGTGTTTTGTTGTTGGGGTCATGAGTCATTGGTGAACTAAGGTACTTGTCTTCTTAGTGTTTCGAATCATCTGCAATGGGGGAAGTCGGGTTCACCATTCGGGGATGAATCATCAATGTTCATCGATTGGGCTTCAAAGGTGCGACTGAGCGAATGCGCAGCCATAACCTTGCAGTCTCTACCAAAACATATCTCAAACAAACAGACCAAGTTGTGCGAGTCTCTTGGTGAAACGGGTAGACATATGTAGACATCCAAGGTAGAAGACGAGAGGTACACAACAACCCTTTTTGTGTCTCCGAATCCTTGCTTGCTGCTTGGGCATGCTGGTGCATTGCACACTTATCACCTTGTCAAGGTATTCCTAGTGTAACCTGGTAAGAGAAGCCCAAGATTCAATGATATATCATAGACCCACCAAAAATTACTTTGCCACTTGTTTCGCCAAATGGAACATGACACATCCTGAAAATGGGCAAAGAGGGACTGGAACCACGCCGGGGATTCGAGGTGGAGACTTTTCAATGCTGGCGTGGTTACAGTAGAGTCTAGTGCTGTTCAATCAAAACTTTCCCCTCCGCAGGCGCAGGCATTCGTGATGTATTTTCAGTCAGCATCCTTGCCCTTTCAATCAAACAGAGCCAGTACGAAAATACCTTGACTGCTAGTTCTGATGGATTTTTGTGCTATGTGCCCTTGTGACCCTCCTTGGCTGGGTAAAAAATCCATGCATAAAGCTGTCACCATGTTTTTATCGCTTGTTTGCTGCTGGAAGCAGCAGGACTGCCAACTTTGTCTCGCTCAGCAAAGGGCTGTCTTTCCGGATTCTTTGGGCCTATGAGCTTTCTGCCACCACAATTACACAGCAAATCAAAGCAACAGTTTCTGGGCCCACACTTCAAACTCCTGTTCTGATTTCAACATTCGGCAATCAAATCCAAACATTGAGGATATTCACGGGATAAGGCCCTGTCATTCTTTCCGTGTTTGTTCAGCGTGCTGAAGTTCTCGAGAGACCGAAAATGTGAATCGCAGAGAAAATACTTGCCGGGGTTGTCAAAGCATGTGCGCAAAATGGTTTGAAAAAACATCATCCTGTCATCTAAACTTGGCAAATTTAGGGCACTTGTTCCCCACACAGAAATGAATTCGGAAATGTGTTCACCACACATATGGCCGATGACGGGATATGGAAGACTCTCCCAGAAACATACAAACATGGGAACATTTCTGCACCCAAACCGCCCCACTCCTCCGAATCTGCCTTGCAACCTGTACCCAGCCGTGCCAAGCGGCTAGGAGCAAGTCGAAATTAAACCAGTAGTCCTGTAAACAATGCCTCGCAAAGGCTGGAGCCAGGACATGGTAGTTGTCCAGGGGTCAATTGGAAAGGTGTACCAATACCCCTGTCCGGTTGCCAAGAACAGTCATATGTTGAAATCTGCTTAACAATGATTTAATCACCCCAGGTTTTGGGGGTAGCTGAATTGTCGAACACGTAGCCCGGAAATATCAAAGAGCACACGCAACGGGTCAATTTAGCAGGAACACATGCACTTCAGCTCCGTCAGAAACTACATCTGTCATTCAAGAGACAAGTGAGCCACATTCCGTCCCACGAAGCATCATTAAGCTAGTTGGGTGTTCTCAACATAGGGGACCCCAAAATAGTTGGTCAATTTCCAAAAATGATTCAACAATAAAGGATGCTAGCTGGGAGTACCACTATGACTTGAGACACCACCATTCCGTTCACAAGTCTTCTTCCGCAGTGGATTGCAACAGCAAGACCTCCCATGGAGGCAGCCTCCAGCTCTGTCAGGGGTTAAGAACCGAGTGCTGTTGGGGAACGGGCCAAGGACCCGCCCTGCGGCTCGCCGCCTTTTCTGAGCAAAGGCGAGGAAGCGTATGAGCAGTTCGCCTGGGCAACGGTCGCACCATGAACGACACGAGGGAAGCAGGGCTTCATCGTTACTGTCGGCGGTGTGCTGGAAAAGGGTGGCCCCAACCCCCATAGCATGTAGGTCGTG
>VSDK01003676.1:1035066-1102619 GCA_009767595.1 Symbiodinium kawagutii | reverse complement strand
AGCCCATGAGAGTAAAACAGCGAGAGAGAGAGAGAGAGAGAGAGAGAGAAAGAGGCATTATGCATCGTAAAATGAGCCGGATTTGAGGGTGCTGTAGTGATGGGGAAGCTCCGCAAAATGAGGCACTAAACATTCCAAGACCTTTGGCATAGCAATAGCAATTGTCTACCGCACCCGGTTTGTGACTCAAGGGCTAAGCACCAGTATTCATACCTGACAATGATGGTATCTCCGGGCTATTGTTGCTTCTCTACTTTCTGTTGTTGTGGATCAGTACACTTCACCCTTACGATCAAGAACAACAGAAGTGTAACGACTTTGGATCAGCACCACTACTTCACTACCTGCCGTGATTTCTAGGAAATGCGAGGTTCAACAAACGTTGCTCTACGTAGTCGTGTTGCTGTTTCACTTCTTCCGTGGGCTGTTTTCGAAACCTCCCATGTGTGATATTGCCCGGGAAACAGGTAGGTTCCATAGGTCCCAATGATAGCCAACATTAGCAATGACACACTTCAGAACTCATCACTACATACCGGTGTGAGATTTAGATTGATTCGTCCTATGATGATAGATTCACACTATTCATCGACCACCCCCACTTAACTTGTTCGATAGCTGGTGACCATCAAATCCAGGGAGTATAGCCTCAAAAATAGATCAAGTATTATTAGCTGCTTTGTTGGTTATTCATTCCTAATCCCTACTATTTACCACTGCTAGGCCTCTTAATTTGTTATGCAGTTACTACTCCCCACTATTAACCACTGTTAAGCCTTATTAGTTGGTTATTCAACTACTAATCCCCACTAGTAACCACTATTAAGCCTTGTTAGTTGGTTGTTCACTGACTAATCCCGGCTATCAACCACTATTAAGCCTTATTATTTGGTCGTTCAGTTTCTAATCCCGACTATCAACCACTATGAAGCCCTATTAATTGGTCGTCCAATAACTAATCCCCGCTATTAACCACTCTCTCTCTCTCTCTATCTCTCTCTCTCTCTCTCCATCGCCTTCTCTGTGAGTTTAGCCAAGTGCTAAAAGCGAGCCTTCGGCCCCAACCAAGAACTAATGGTCAGTCAACCAGCGCATCAGTGAGTGACGTCATCTCACTAGCCCACGCATCGGGCAACCGTGAAACTTCAGAAACAATATGCAACTCATGAAAAGGTGTGAAAGACAAAGGGGCCTCTCTCAGAAGGTCTTCAACGTGATTGTTCCCACAAGCTTGAAAGAGCAGAAACCGAACCTGAAAGGTACAACGATGAACCCAATCGGTGCCCATGATGCCAGCAAGGAAATCACGTAGACACGCTCCCGAACAGGAACTATTAACCACTACTTAGCTTGATAAGTTGGTTATGAAAACTGTTAAGGCACTATAATACTACTACCAACCACCATTAATCCATGGGGAGCTTAGTAATTTATTATGGACTGAAATTTGTTAAGGTACTACTACCCACCACCAACCATCATTAACCAACCATCATTAACCATTAACCACTTATTAGTTGGCTATTTAGTTGCTCATCCCTACTTTAGCCATTGTATTACCCACCATTAAACCCCATTTGTCCCTGGTTCCGTTGCTCCCCTTGCTGCTCGTTGCTTGTCCCAGCGACGGCTTCACGCGCTCTTGCCGAGCCTTCCGCTTCATGGACTGAGCGCGGGAGCGTCGCCAGCAGGCTATGGGCATCCACCGCGTGGGAATCTGTCAACGACAGGTGTCACTGATATGGTCTTAATAGATGGGTATGGGTCAAACATTATCAAACCCCTAATATGGCCATTTCTAATGGAAATATATTACAAACCAATGGTTTTTTGGGTATCGCTATTTTGGTGGATATCCATATGTGATTGGTGAAACAAAATGAAATATTAAATGATCTTTAGTCAAATTAAATGCTTTTTGCCTGCCCATGGGAGCGAGAAGCCGACAAATCCAAAAGCAAACACAACAAAAGTTACTCACTGACCACGCACTCAGTAATGTAATGAGTGATCACCAAAAATATTCACTATGGTTTTGCATACCCTCTGGTTAACTAACCTGGAAATGGATTATCACCATTTTAATACGGACATCATGGGAAACCAGCTATACATGGTTAGCTTCCCACTATGGTTTTGCATTGGTTGGTTGTTTCAACCGCTAACAAAAATATGAGTCAACCAACCAATTGGTGATAACCACTAGGGACAAAAAATGTTTGAAACCACCAGCCAGCCATGGTTTTGCATATTTGCGCCAAGAACAGCGCATGTTGTTCTCAAAAAAATGGACCGCCCCATGCCTCGGCATCCTGGAAGACACGATTCACTGCTCCCTCCTCAGGCAAGGGCCGTGCCAGCTATGAGAAGATGCCCCAAGGGTAACTGTAGCTAGAGTAGCTACAAGCAGCTGGGAAACGATTGTTCAAGTTGCCTTCAAATGAAGCCAGAATGGCAACATGACCAGCAGCCCACAATGTGTCAGATTTGGCTTCTGACATCCAATGAAATCTTCATCTTTAATCAATAGTTTGCTGCCGATGGTGATGGACACCCCTCTGATGAACCCCTCAATTCTCATAGAAGAAGTCAGGATACCAAGTGACTCAACTGATTGTATTTACTGTTCTGCGGGAATTGAATCGACCAAGGGATGCCGAGTGCAGTCTCGTTTGGGCTTAAGAAATTATGTTTTGCACATCTGGAGAGAGAGAGAGAGAGGGAGAAAGAGCGTTCAACACTGCACATACGCAATCATTTCATGGATCAACAGTAGCAACACGGCATCCGTAAATTACACCAGAATCCTTAAAACTCCATGGTACAAACTGGGAACAGACAAGCAAATATGGAACCCAACCTGTCACCAAACAATGTTTATCTGGTTGGTGGTTTCAACCCCCTCAGAAAAATATTAGTCAATCATCCATGCCAAGTTGGGGAAGTTCAAACATGTTTATAACAAGTTTAAGCTACCAACTAGCTCTGAATGATGCTCTATGATCTGTTTCGCAGCACTCGCCGTTCAGTTCAGAGCTGCTTAGCAGCATCCGCACCTTGCGCAATTTCCCCGCTTTCTTTGCTGCTTCAACGATTTGCGGCATCCTGCGGAGAACTGGGGGGCCCCTGGGCAAGCAACTGATATGGCACCAAGCTGAGCACTGTCACGAGGATGGAACCATGACGTCAAAGCTATGGCCGTTGCTCACAATCCCAGAGGGCCTGCGCGACACCCTGCATCGCAGAATTTGGGAACCACATGTGCTGTTGACTGGCTTCATTCTTGGTGAATTAAAATTGAACACCCCAAAAAATGTACTGGCTGTAAAGCAATCTCAATTGAAAAACCCTCGCCAGCAAATCCAAAATCAGCATACAAAATCGATATCTTCAGAAATTTTGAATATGGCGCAGCATCCTAGACATACTTGGTGGGAGAACGATTCTAAAGGAAAAACATGGGTGTTTCTTAGAATAGGGGTACCCCCCAATCATCCACTAGTAGTCATTTATAGTCATAACCAACCATTTTTGGGGCACCCCTATTCTGAGAAACCACCACTTTTGCCGCTTTTGCCGATGATCAAAGCACGCACGACCCACTGGTGGAGCATGCTTCACACCCGACCCACACAGGGTCTGAACTCCGTTCTATGTCAAGACATGCAAGTCTTTGGAACATTTGTAGACTGCCTTGGTATTCGATAGCCATTTGTCGACTGCCAGTTGTCGATCATTGTCCACCCGCACATTGATGCAGTTGGTCCAGAAAGCCAGAACATTAGAGGCCGGTTGAGCCTTACACCACGGTAAGCAAAGATCCAACACCTTCGCAATCCCTTGAAGATAGTCAGTAAGCCAGCGAGACCGTTTAGTGAAAGGAACATCGGGCATAGTGTCTCCACTCTCCCAGCGCTGTCGATCCAAATTGTGCCACGGACCCTTGCCTGGGAAATGCAACTGGAAATCTGCATAGATTTGATGCCATGACCACATACGTACATGTTCTCCTTCTTGAAGGGTTTGAAGCCAAGGTTGAACAAAACCCCAATCATCAATCACATACTTACGAGCTGCAGCTGGAAGGTCAACAGGGAAAGGCCAAGGTTGAAAAGGTGCCGGGACTGAAGGGGCCTCCACCACGGAAACTGAAGCTTCGGCAGCAGGGGACACTTCCTTGACCACCTTCTCACCGATGTTCACAATGGTTGTATGCAGATTGTCGATGAGTGACGTCATGGACTGGACCTCTTCAACAAGGTTCCCATGCAGTCGTCGCAACTCTGGTTCACTCCACAGAGCTTGTTCAGCGGCCCGATCGGCCGCTTCATTCCCAAGGCACACCCACTGTTCAATGGGGGTCAAGTTGCTAACAACTTGGTGGCTAACCACTTTGAGGGTCCCCAAATGAAAAGGTCGCACCTGCAAAACCAAAGTAAAAAGCGTGTCAAGCAAATCATGATTGGGCGAAGTTGGCTTGCTATACCAAGTCTCTGATTGCCACATGCGTGACAACTTCTTCCAGACATACTGATTGTCAATCCACAAGCGAAAAGGTCTCTGAACCACCATGACCCAACGAAGTGCTGCAATGACCCCTGTGAGTTCAGCACGGGAAACTGTTTGATGGATTCCTACAACTACCCCTGACGCAATGGCAACATGCTCCTCGGCCCCTGCAGGAGTGGCACACGCAACACCCCATGTGGCTAACCGGAGAAAAGCATCAGTGGCATGCAAACATGACCCATCAGTAAAAAGGTCAACCTGGTCAGGAAGCTGTGGGGGCACATATATCACATCCGTAGTATCAACTATAGTAGCAAGTTTGCGACGAAAGGCCAACAGTGTGGGAGGCGGTGCAAACCATCCGTGGCTACCTGTGACCAAAGGCATGTCAGCAAGCTGTGACTGCTGTGAAGGCGTAAGACATCTCTCTGCATGAAAATGCTCACACTCAACATGCCGATGAAAAGGACTATCTTGCTTCCCGCAATAGTGACAAAAATCAGTGGCTTCAGGGTCCCGATGTTTCAACCGATCAGCAGTGTAAAAGGTACCCACTAATGATTGACGAAGCAACTTGGCCTTGGACGGGTCTAGGAGCTTAGTACGTTGAGTGAAGCCTGCATGCATCATGGAAGCCCCATGGAAAGTCTTGCGGCCCTCCAGTTGGACCATGACCACTTGTTGCCATGCTTCACGGACTCTTGTCCCAAGCTCTTGAATACAGCAATCCCATAGATTGATTGGTATCCCAAACTGATCAATGAAACCTTGGTCCCAATGCCAACCCAGTTGCTCCAACCGCTGCAGCAACACTGAACATGGACCGGCCGGGGGCCGTTTGCGGGAGGTGGGTTGACTCAGTTCATCTAGGACAGCCCAAGCATAACTCATAGGGACATACTGTCTGAAATCCAAAATGGTGTTCCACACTGCATAGTATCCTGGGTCAGAAAGAGGTCCCGCTGCAAGTGACAACAAGGCAATTGGGGAGGTACCGGGATGATGCTCTTGCAAAGCTCTAACAGCCTGTGTGCGAAGATGATCAAAGTGTGTATCACCTACATGTGCCGATGATATCCCGTGGAGTGTGTTTGCCCATACCACCGTTGACAGAATCCGCAGTTTCTGCACAAAGGTTGCCCGAGACCTAGTCAAAGCTCCCCATCGTTGGTCAAAAGCAGCTATCTTGTTCACAATAGTGGAGTTAGTTGTTTGTCTGGTGTACTGGACATGTCCACCCAAGTCTCTTGCACTACCACGAAGGGGATGTGCCTGAACCCGGAGTGTATGGCGTGCCGCAGGATTGTTGGCCCAAAAAAAGGTCTTGCTCTGATCTTCCTCAAGGTCCATCTCAGAACAAAAATCTTGTAAAGCAGCATAACCAGTCAACAAATCGTGTTCGTCCCCCGCAGTTAGCTCGAGGTTGTCGACGTACGACCATAAACAACATGACGGTGCCTTCACTCGCAGCCATTCAACCGCCAAATAATTGCAAGCCAGCATAGCCAATACGCTAAGGCCACAACCTTCAGGGTACCCAGTCGTACTGAGCAGCGGCGGGCTGGTGCCGCCCCGCACCACAAAGCGACGTTGCATCTGCGTCAAAGCAGAAGTCCATCCCCTGATAACAGGAGTCGAAATGCCCAGCTTGGCACACACACCCAGCAGTGGCACCCTTGGTAAGCAGTTAAAAGCTTTGGTGAGGTCCAGCATGCACCCCGTGAGGGGGACCCCTGTGAAATAATGGTCCTCAATGCACAACTGAATCGAAAACCAAAGGTCTTTGGCGGTTTTGCGAGGGAGACTGCCAAAAATGGTAGGTGGGGCCCATTGTGCTATGTGAGCTATAGCTTCCCTGATCATGGTAACTTAGCCAGGTTTCCAAGGTCTATGTTCTAAGCTACAACCCAGTGATGCACTCAGGCCAGCGGTCGTACCCACGCAGGTTCCCGCCGTCCTACGACCTTTCTTCGTTTCAAACCTTAGAGCGCCAGCTGCCCAGTGGCAGGTCAGGGCAATCAGCGCAACATCGATGAGGAAGTTGCTAGGCACACGCGGCTCTTGGCCCCTAAAAACCATCATTTTTTGTAGGTTATAAATGGTTATAACCCAGAGTTTGGCGGGTAAACATCTACCTTTTTCAGGGTCACTACTGAGATCATACTGTATGGTTTTCTACATTGATGTTCGTAGGTTCTCTCTGATTCACAAAATTATGCATTGACCTAGAGCATTCTCCAAGATGTAGAACAGAAACTGGTCCCACATTTTGCCATGATTTTTTTTCCTTTTTTCCATCTACTATATAGAGCATTTACCCAAATTTTCCTCTGCATGCTCCATGCCTTATCCAAACTGGTGGACGGGAGGCCTTTTGGGCCACCCAGCTCTGCTGGCCATTATATACTCATCCAGGCTTTGCAAGGGAAATTGTTAATATCTAATCCTACCGGTAGCCTACACTTCCAGTTACCTAAATTGTAGGCAACCCCAAAGAGGGATGGTGACCTGTTAAAAAGGTAACTGGAAAGGGTAGGGCAACAAAGAAGTTGAGGTGACAGTGATCTATAGTTGGACCGTTGGACCTTAATGTTTTTGATCCTGGATGACGATCCAACAAGGGAAACTCTTCATGACCATGAATCGAAATAGTTTTGCTACAGTTGATATCCAAGAAAGCCATCATGAGTGCTTGGTGGTGATGATATGAAGCCATCCCAAAAAGATCAGCCAACCGATCAGCAACAAAGGTAGGCTGAAACGTGATCCATTGCCTGGGAATACTTTCGGCAATCCCTGCGACTACTGAGTGACTGATGTGGAGATACTCGAACCCGACAACTGACCAATGGTTGCTGTTTGCAAGGCATTCACTAAGGGATCAGCACGTTTGACATATACCAATGCGCGCCATCCCCCATGGTCATGTACTACCAAGGTCCTCATATTTAATCCCCAATTGCTGTGATCTTCCACATGGCTATTCCATAGCAGTCACTATAATGCAAACCTGATTGGTGGTTTCAACCCCTTTAAGAAATAGTAGTCAACCAACCACTTGTCAATAATTGCTAGAGAGAAAATAGAAATTGTTTCAATCCACCAGCCAGAAACGTTTATGATACTCCCAGCGGTTGATCTGCCCCATGGTTGCGGATCCCAGCTCTTCCCATGGCTGCTTGCAGGTTGCTTTACAGGATCGGTCTGCATGGCGGTCCTTGGCTCGCCGCGCCGCCGAGCTGGAGTATCAACTCCAGCATCATCAACATGGTGCCTTCTCGAGGTACCCGTAAATCATGTAGCTATTAAACATATTTATAGTAGTATACCAACCATTGTTGGGGTCCACTATTTTGAGAAACCACCACATGAGTCATGGGCAAGTAAGGCCCTATCAAATGGTTCTCAATTATCAACCTGCTTATTATAAGACGGTAAGACCCAACTATGACCAACATTGGTAAAGCACACAGCTCCACTGGATCATTGACCAACTGATTTTGATCAACCAGCTTCTCTATCTCTCTCTCTCTCTCTCTCGCTGGGCGTGGCTGTCAGCCGCCTCACAGAGGCGCCCGTAGGGATGAGACCAAGACGGTGCCAAGGCCGGTTAATTGCAAACATGGACGAATGAAAACTCCCTCTCTTTGGCCAGCTTCTCAAAGGATACCAACGATAATATATACTAATCAGCTTATATCAATGATGATAATCAATCAACCAGCTAGTTAACAGTCTTTTGATCATGTCAGTTGTGATGCTTGCCACGCCCAAGCGTGGCACCTGGATCACCCTAGGCAGCACAACCAGCGGCTCCCCAAATGGTCGATCCGAGATCCTGGGGGGTTACCACGATAGATGCAGGCGGCTGTGCCAAATTTGGACGCCCAACACCCTTGGCCCTCAGTTCACCATCAGTTGAAAAGGTTCTCGCATGTATCACTCATTTTTTTGGGAGGTGAAAACGCCTACCTTTCTCCGCTTTTTCGGGCCCATGGAAGTTGTGCTTGACATTTTTCGCCACTTGGGAGAAGCCACTCTGAAGAGGTGATTCACTGGGGCTTCTCCAGTTTGAGCCTGCTTCATGCTTAAACTTTTCCCACACGTCAGTTTGAACCCTTATTCATAAATTCATATCATATCATGACTTAAGTAGTTAAAGCAGGCTGATTACTGTAGTACACTACCATCACTAGTGGTGGTCAACCATGGTTGGGGGTCACTACTTGTGGTTCCACGCCTTCGGTCAGGAATCGATGTCATGACAGTAGTACGCAACCGGAACTTTGCATAAGGTTGTGTTAAGTCTTAGTTTTCTGGGGTCAAATGTTTATTTATAGATATGGGCAAGTAAACAGTCAACACATGTTTCCAATTTCCAGCCTTCAGCGGTTTCCGGTATCACATTCGAAATGGCCAACTATGGGGGAATCGGACTGTCATACTGCAAGAACTCTGCAATACGGATCTCGTCTTGTTGAAACTCATTCATACCAATTTAACCAACAAAATTATCACCTCATATCACCACTCATTCCATCCAGCATCCTTGTGATCAGCCGTCAGCAGCCATGATGACCCCCGCATCGCAAGTGTTCGTCCCAGTATCGTCTCCACGGGTGCTGGATCGGTCTGACACCAGAACTCGCGCACGCGCTTGTGACGACTGCGCGAGATGGCCTTGGCCATCCAGTCGCGGGTGGTTGGCTTGTTGGTTGGTTGGTTGGCTGGCTGGCTGGTTGGTTGGCTGGTTGGATGATGCTTGAACGTGGTTCGTGATGGTCTATGATGATTTCATATTGATGGTTAAAAAGCATCAGCAACCAGGATTAATGTTGATATTCCAACTAAAACTAGTTGGTTGGTTCACCAACTACTTCAGGACGGTTGGATGATGCTGAGTAAATTGAATGGTGGCCTTTGATGTCAGGGCACGCTACCGGTTGTGTGTTGCAAGTCCTTGGATTGGGTTGAGTAGTGCTATTGGCATGTTCCCTTGTTGGCCACCTGCCGCCTTCAAATTCCAATAAAATGACCAGCAATCGTTGAACCATGTCGCACCCTTATCAGCAATATATCCTTCACTTGCTATCGTGGACCACCTGCACTCAGTTCTTCGTGGTCTTGGTTCTTTGAGGCAGCGCAAGACTTGAGCAAAGTATGGGCAACATGCCACAGATTGGTCAAGGTGCACGTACACGCCCCTCCTGCCTCCCATTACAAGTTCTATAGTCAATCTCATGAAGTTACTGGTCCAGAGATGATTATGCTTATTGATGGCTTAAGAATAGACAATGATAACATCATGCCTGGTCGCGGTTTTATCATGCTTAAGAGTATGCGGCAGGTACGAAAATTTGATCCCAGCTGCTAAGCTCAATCCCAGCACGCTGGTCAAGCTTTGTCTGAACTGATGGTGATTTTGTACCTGATCTACCACAGGGTCCAACCAACACTGAAGCATCCTGGGATACAGCGATTCATAATTGCAAGGTATCCCAGCAAATGCATCCTGGGATATAAGGATAATATCACACATAGCCACATAGCATTTAATTATCAAGGATTCACTTATGTGCATCTCGTTTTCAGTATCGCAAGCTTTGCAATGAACTCCAAAATGTGGTCCCCAAATCCATCAGCGATGCCGCCTCTAAGCTGGTTTTCAGCCAGTTTTTGCCACCACTGGTAGCTATTGTGGTGAACTGCTAGTGGCCTTACGTGACTTCACCAACCACTTGGTAGCTACCAGTTGAAATAACCATTGGTGGTTCACCCTTCCGAACTAGTGCTAGCTCTCCTGGTTGTTAGCTATCCTGGTGACCTTACGCAACTTCACCAACCACTTCAGGTAGCCGGTTGCCACACCGTCCTTGCAGATGAGGTACTGTGGGCTCGAGGGCTACCCCGGCTGGCATGGTGCTTCCTCACGGTCGCCGGGTGGAAGATTGGCCCTTTCGAGACCGAGAAATTCTTCAAGTGCTACTATGGTTCGTTCATAGTGGTCGTTTAATCATGGTTGCTTTGGGTTGGTGCATTCACTTCCTTCTTTGTCAATGGTGGTTGGTACAATCTAGTTTTTTTATAAATTTGGTGGGTTATTGATGTTGATTCTGTTAGGACTTGTGGTTAGTTAATTAACAGTGACTGGTTGATTGGTACGGCTCATGAAGGCTTATACAAATATATTAATTGTAATATACATTTAATATTTAACCACCCTTGCGACAATTATTAATTAACCACCCTTGTGAAGATGCTCGTTCTTAGCTTCCATTACAGCCAGTCAGAATAGCTGAGACTCACCAACCAACCAAAACAATCCTGGGCAGTCGGGCTTGGGATACGTTCTAGACCTTTCTCCGCATGGCTGTGGGTGGAGACCCCCGTTTTGTTCACCGATTTTGGGGATTGTTTGTTTTTGCCCTGGCGCCCCCTGATTCTTGCTGGTTGCTGGAATTCGCAAACATGACTAGCCATAGTCCACCATTTATCAAACAACCACTGGTTAGCCATTTCAAACCACATTTCAAGCACATCTGACCACATGTAGCCATTCTCAAACTTCATCAATTGTGTCTGCGCGTCCTGAGATCGTACCAAACATGATCAATTAATTAGTGGTGGCTGACTACCCGAGGATAGCCGGAGGAACCAAACCAACAGGAAACAATTGCAATGGTTTTTACATACAAGGAGAAGGCCCAAAGGCTTAGCCGTTTTCACGTTTATTCAGATAGCTACCCTCGACTGTTCATTGTGAAGGGATATGAGGACATGTGCACATTAATACGTTCATGTGTCAACCTAAAACGCATGACAACATGTAAATTCATACTTGAGCCAACTAATACAAGGCTATGTCGCTCCAGGCATCGTATCCCAAATATGCAGTCTCTGCAGGGCATCTTTCAACATTAAGGGATGGTGCGGAACATTTTTCAGGACACACACACACATTTGCAAACATGCGGAATTCAAGACTCGTGTCCCAGAAAATATTTCATGGTAGCACCTGATCATTAACCACCCACCCACCCTCCCTTTCTCGTCCTCGCTTATTGGCACTGAAAACAATGTCATTGGACAAAGTCAGCGTCGAGGTATCCATTTCAACCACCTGAAAATTAAATCGGCGGCCCATCGACGGATCATTATTTCCAAGCGTGGCTGTTGATACCCGCAAAATGTCGTGGCTGGACATGACCCATGACCAAAGGCAAAGATTCACAAAACCGACTAGTTCTTCCTTGGAATGTTCATCGATTATCCATCCAGTTTCGGCAACTAATTCTTCGTTGAGATGTTCAGCTCAAGGTGAGGGAAATGAAGGAGAAGGTGAACATCTCAAGGTTCCTGAAATCACTAATGTTCATCCCAACGAAGGTGAAGCCTTCGGCATGATCTTGGGATTGGAAACGACTCCACGCTGAAGGCTTCACCGCTGCTTGCTTCAAACTTCATGGCGAAACTCCGCGTGAACTCAGGTGCACCCACCCCACCGGATCCCAAGCAACCTGAAGCTTGATTGTCATGAAGCTTCATTGTGATATATGGCTATGAGTCAATATTAGCCAACCAACTTTCATGGGAGATAATAACCAGTAATAATAGGGAAAACAATGTTTTATGATTGTGATTTGGACAGGAGCAAGTTTTTGAACCGCTGCCAAACTTTGTGGCACCAGGTGAAAAATGTAGATATCCTCGTTAGTGGTTTCAACTCATCCCAAGAAAAGTGAACCGGCCAACCATACCCAAAGTATCCCAAATTTGAGGAAATGTTGAAAAAATGGTGGAAACTACCAACCAGTCATACTTTCATCATCCTAGTAGGTTAAAATTGAATATGCTGGGAGATTACGCCCTAGTCAAACATATCCAATGTTACTTCAATTGGTGTATGAATGTGAATCCTCGCTGGTCCGGTTCGGCTAGCCAAAAACAAGTCGGACACTTGCCTTGCAGTTGTCAATAGCATTCCCAATGTGATAAAACTTGTTTGCTGTTGGTTCATGTTGGTTCATTCCTTCTCACCGCTTTTACTTTTATGGATCACTGTGCACTATGACGTTGATCCATAAAACAGTGATCCATAAAAGTAAAAGCAACGGTGGTTGTATGAATCTACCAGCAACTTCTTCTGCAACTGTGGTTGTTTGTCTCAAGGACCCCAGGGTCAAAAACCGGTGAATGGCACGTCACGGAGGCACCGGCCTTATCCGGATTGGGCGAGGAAACGCTGTGCTTCAAGATCTTCGATGCTTGTGGTATCTCGACCTAGCGAATCTGACTCTTGGAGATCAATGGCTGGAGAACATCAGGAAGCAAAAAAGAAGAAACGTTGAAGGCTCCAACTGGGCAACTTGCAGCTAGGTACAAACGCGTGGTCAGCTGGTGGCAATCCTGAAGGGAGTGACTTTTACATTGCGCTGCGGTGATTCGTCTGCTTTGTATAAACAGGCTTGGAGAATGGGTTTCAACAGGGGCGGGCCTCTAACACGAAATTCCAACATAAACTAACGTGAAGACTCTGCAAGTGGCCATTTTACTGAAAACTCGCTGCTACCCACCAAAAGAGGCAGAAATATTTACATATCCTTGCAAGTGAGATAGTGGGTGCTCCACATCTATGCGCCACCTTAGAAATATACCATCATGGATTCCTTTTCAACATGGAGTGGTTAATTCTTCTGGGCCATTCGGGATTTCATTGTATCATGTCTTCAACCAGCTTCGAAGCCCATTGTCAATCGTAAGAGCTCCCTACAATAGAGAAGTCTGGTACTCAGAACAGCATCGACCCAACAGCGAACACCACCTACCCCTTGCGTTGCATGGAACCAAAATGTTCAATAACCCTCAACATTCTCCGGTTCCGAAACGCTTCACCCACGGTGAAAGATTTCTATATCTCCTAACCAGCATTCAGGGGTTCAAACCATTTTCCAACCAGCATTTCCACCAAAGGGGATCATAGTAACCCCCCCCACTCACCAGGTACCAACTCCAGGGGATCATAGCCCCAGCGGCCTCCTCTGGGACCGTCAAGGCCTGCACCGCAGCTGGCCCTGGGACTTCCTGACGCGATGGGAGATGGCCATCCCCGGGGCCTGGGTTCATGGCCATGGCCAGTGGTGACTACCCATGGGAATTGACAGAAACCAATGGTGATGAACTACCATGAGCCCCAAAACCATCATTTTTATAGGCTATAACTCATACTTGGGAGGGCAAAACCTAGCTTTTTGAGGGTTTTGGTTGCTCATGGTAGTTAGTTAACCACAATGGTGGTTATGACTAGTGGTGAACTAGTAATAACCAGTGATTAAACCATGTGGTAACGGACCAATGGTGGTTATGACAAACAGTGGTCTTGACTGACGGTGGTTAGGACTAACATGGTGAACGAACCAATGGTGAAACCTATCATTAACAGTGCTTGTGACTAACATGTGGTTATGACTAATTGGCTATGGTCATCATCATGACTAATGATTGACACATAATATGGTCATAAGGACGAGCCATCACTTCATACAGTAATGACTAATGACCAACAATGGTTCACATTGGCTCATAGGTTCCCAGTTTCATCAATGAGGTCACCCGCCTCAGAACGCACACATGCACACATACATATATGAACGTGTATCTGTTTACTCACACTGCTTGCAATACACATGATTATACAACATGTCAATCTACATAAATATCATTAACATACAATACTGGCATCATTTCTGTCTATGTATCTCAAAATCAGGGACCCCAAAAATGGTTGGTTTATCATCCATCAATGTTTTTTTTTTTTTTCTTTGTGCTAGGGCTTCCATCAATGGTCAATAGTCTAAATAATTGGGGGGGGGGAGTCCCTATGGCTTGAGAAACTAGCGCTTGGCATCCAGCTCCTCCTCCCGCTCCTCCAAGTCCAACAGTGGGGGTTCCTCCAGCTCCACGGCCTTCACCACGGCGTGTTGCCTCTCCTGAGACGTTGGAGTAACGGTGGAGGGTTCAGCAAGGGTTCAAGGGTTGAAGGTCAAGGGCTGACCATCCAGCTTTAGCGTTAAGGCCGTTAAGGGTTAGGGTCATAAGGTCAAGTGATGCATCAAGAAATTGACCATACTGATCATGCGGATTTTCGGGATGTACATCATCTTGGTCGCGACTGTGCTGATCAGAAAGTTAGGGGTTCATCATATATGGTCAAGGCTTGAGGGTGAAGGTTGAACATGCTGATGGGTTTACCGTGGTGAATGAATGATTCATCATAGGTATCCAAACAACCAGCTTAACCGTGGTTCTCCGTGATCGCTAATCACGTTGATCATAAGGGCCTTAGGGACCCTGAGTGGTTGAGGAATGGATGATCATGCTCATAATGAATGGTTATTATGATACACATGGTTTCAAATGTATATCTATGAGAGTGAGTCATGTAATATAATTATATAATGTTCAATGAGTGTCTAATTCTATAACTACACAATATAACACACACACCATGTTTTGTGGCAGGTTACCCACTAACTCCACTTGTAGCTTTGGCGGGGCGAGCACAACAGGTGCAGCACATCGGCAACTCTCAGCCCTTCCCCAGCCAGGGCCTGCTGCGACAACTCAGACATTTGAATCTCAGCCGCGGCGTCGTGGCGTGGGCAACGGCCATGAAAAGTTGTGGCGAAGTAGAAATCAAGGGGAAAAATAGACAAAAATAGAAACAAATGGGAAAAATGGAAAAAGACTCAAGAACTATCAACCCCTTCGAAATATAGATCATTTGGGTCCATGCGGCCAATTGAGGAACCGAAACAAATCCGCAACGCACCCTGTACACGTACGATTGTGAGGTCACTGTTGCTGAACAAAACCCCGCACTGGCCCCTCAGGGCAATATCATTTCATATCATCCCTTCATTCACAAGGTCTCATCCTACTAGGGACCGGGACGGCCATAGGCGCAAGACATGCGACTTCTTCCATGAATTGCTTCAATTTGCAGTGCTGCTCAAAGAAGGGTGAATTAAATCCACTTCACTGCAGGTGCTCCAGGAGGTCTTGGCTCAGTTCTATGCAAATCTTTCCAAACATTTGTGGGTGACACTGCTGAAAAACCATGAGTGTTTCCAACAGAATAGTTGCAGTTTCTTGTCCATATACACTAAAAGGGCGTGCCCCTTAATATACATCTGCCATGCAGTATTGAAAATTGTGTTTACCCGTATCAACATGTATTAATGAATGGGCCAATGGAATTTCTTACCCAATGAGCGATGCTGGTTGCAAACAACTGGGTCCATCAATGGAACCCAAAAAGGGTCCATTTGGTTGGGGAACAAAACTGCGTGGAGAAAGCCCAAAGCTGCCACCAAAGCAGAAACCCAAAAAGTTTAATGTTGGTTTCTGATTAGTGTAACCCCCCCTAAAGTAATGAAAATAGATGAAACCAACAGGTAGATACTAATCAGAAACCAACATTACTGCTTTGCACCGGGCTGAGCCTTGCTTTTTCTACGGCAGGCGCGTTGCGTCCACAGGTGGTTGATGACATCCAACTGCTCTGGTAGATCCACTTATGAAGCTCCAAGCGCAGTTTGGTGCGAGCCATCACCAGCTGTAAAACTCATGATTCATGGTGGAAATCAACTCACCCAGGGGGTTGCCACCATATCATTTTCATTCTCCAGTGACTGTTCTACAGCCCCTCCCCCTCAGTACCATCCAACAACGAAGCACCGCGACCCCCCGAGCGCCCCCCCACTTCCAGAAGGGATTGTTGTTCCTCCTCCTCTGCATCTGCAATGCTGCTATATTCTCCTCAGCACCGGCTGCCAGCCTGGTATACCCTGGTTGGTTACAGGTGGGATTGCCATAGTCATAGAAAACAGGCAAATCAGATCATTGACCACCAGCGCCAGTGACATGGCAACTGCTATAGCTGCTAAGCACCATCTTCCATTGACCCAGATTGCTTGCTTGTTGGTTTCAGCTGGCTCGCACCTCCTCAACTTCACCACTGCTGCCAGGTTTCCCTCCCTGGGTCCTCGGCCACGGCCCCGGCCTGGACTTCTGCGGGCCGCCACTGGCTGCTGAGAGGTCTCGCCATCGTCTTGGCTGAGATCGATGATCTTCCCTCGGGGCGCGAGGCAGTGAAGAAATGTGGCAAACCAGCCATGGTGGTGATGTGGATGTGGATGAGGATGAGGATGATGATGATGATGAGAATGATAATGATGATGACGATGAGGATGAGGATGAGGATGAGGATGACGATGATGATGATGATGCTGGTGGTGGTGGTGCTGGTGCTGGTGCTGCTGCTTCTGCTGCTGCTGCTGCTGCTGCTGCTGCTGCTGCTGCTGCTGCTGCTGCTGCTGCTGCTGCTGCTGCTGCTGCTGCTGCTGCTGCTGCTGCTGCTGCTGCTGCTGCTGCTGCTGCTGCTGCTGCTGCTGCTGCTGCTGCTGCTGCTGCTGCTGCTGCTGCTGCTGCTGCTGCTGCTGCTGCTGCTGCTGCTGCTGCTGCTGCTGCTGCTGCTGCTGCTGCTGCTGCTGCTGCTGCTGCTGCTGCTGCTGCTGCTGCTGCTGCTGCTGCTGCTGCTGCTGCTGCTGCTGCTGCTGCTGCTGCTGCTGCTGCTGCTGCTGCTGCTGCTGCTGCTGGTGCTGTTGTTTTTTCACCCTTCCGGGCCAACATTCAGGATGGTCCCTCACGGTTAGCCCAGACCTGCCATTCCAGCGGCTAGCTGATCAGTGACGAAACTCCATGACCAAGGCTCGCCCCAGCAGAGGGCTCTTGAAGAAAGCCCAGCAGAACAGAGCAGCCACACCCGAGAGTTGGGAGAACAACGACAGCAATGGATAGATCACCTGCAGGTCCCGTCATGCCATGGAATCGCTGGAGTCTGGGCCATCCCCCAACCACTTAGGACCGCACGTGAGTCCACTGGGAAGATATGATCAGCTTAGCAAGGATCCAATTTTAGGCTAAACGAATGAACAAAGCCCAATTGAGAGTGGTCTATTCAAAATGGAACCGGAGCCAGTTGTCCCCTCCAAAAAAAAGGCGGGAAGGGAGGGCCAAATCAAGCTTAGCACACGCAAATATGTGATCTTTCCATGAAACAAAGTCATCATGATCCCACTGCAGCTGCCAGTCTCAACAAAGTCACGGCCAAGTTTTGCTTAAGACCAGCAGTGAAAATCTGTGCTGAGACATGGAGCATCCAAGGTGTCAGTTGCACATAGTTGAACATATGGATATCATATTGCGTTGTAGATCGTTCTCCTTAGTGTGCATACGTGCCTGAAATAAATGTATATAAGATCAACTTCAAGCACACATGTCTCGGCAACACCCAAGGCGACTGGAGCAGCTTTAAGTGCTGTTTTTGTCTATGGGCAGCCCCTCATCACTGTGAATCTTAACATATCGAAGCGGATTGTCTCACAAAAACATGGTAAATCTTGGTGGTTCCCGTGTCGAAGCTATTGAAAGTGATGGTTCTTACGCTTTACCCAAGGGTTAACAATTTCAATAGCTTCATCAATTTTAACTTCCCTAGAAGCTAAAAGGGTTGATGGGCAATTAATGTTAACCCACGGGATCTTCATCCACCATCTGGGTTAACAATTTCAGCTTACGCTCACAACGACTTCAGATCCAGGCGCTGGTTGCACTCGATATTCATACCTGGTGTGAAAGGCAGGGGAAACTTTATATTGGGAAAACATGAGCGTGAAACCTTGACCGTGGGGATGGGTCTCGGCAGAAACCGTGTATGCATTTGGTGGCTGATGGTTTTTGCGAAATTGACCCATCTTGGTGAACCAACAGTTTGTAAATCAAATTTCCCTTCAGTACCCATTTTGACCAATAGCCACGTTGCGGGATGAACAAAAGAGAGCGAATGTATGGATGGGGGCTGACGAAGTAAACAGAGATTTGAAAAAAAGAGCATGCGCCAATGCAGGTTCACCTTGAAGCACAAGTACAGGTTACAGTAAACAATATGTAGTTCCGACAAGGAAAATTGATCTTGGTGTGCGCGGGGCAAGCTGTTTCGAGGAGAAGTATCCAAGGTTTCCAAGGAACCTACTGGAGGTTGCCAAGTGCGAGCAGGGAAAAGGCACATGATTGCCTATACTTATACAGAAGAGGGGGCTGCAAACACTGCGGAAACCAGATTTGTGGTGGATAATTTGACAACCACAATCTGCGAGTCAGTAGTGTTTATCGATGCAGCCTATATCTCATATCCTCTGAGAGCTGAACAAAAAGCCAAGATCAGCAAATGGCAACGAGGTCCGGGCTAAACTTTTACCAATTCTCATTCTGTTGGCCTAGCTGCACACGTGGAAAGTATGCTTGTTGATCACCAGCAAGGATGGTTGAACACAGCAGTACTTAGTGGGATCAATATGTGGCTGGTGGTTTCAACCCCTATGAAAATATATTAGTCAATCAAACCACCCTATTGGATGGTCAGCAGGCACAGTACCACCATCAATCAACCATCCCAATCATTGGAAAACATGTTTTAAACCAGCGAGTGGATATGGATCAATGGGATGAAGCATCAACCTGTTCGAAACTGATTCCCACACCAATTCAGCGCCTCGAATCCCTCAAACCTCAGCAAAAAATCCCAGTCATGTCTCCCCGGAATGCAGCCTGCCTACTTGTTTGCACAGCATTGCTGTCCAAGCAGTCCCTATTTTCACATAGGTAATGAGCATTGAAACACACGAAACCTTGGAAGTTCATCATCAGCATATTGGGTGAGCAACTTGATTGGGTCAGCCAGGCCAACCTGTTTGTTCCAAGGTGCTTTGTAAAATCCTCCAAGGTAATGACCACCTAAGTGCCCCAAAGCCCTAGTCAGGAAATCCTCCCTCAAACTGTGGAATATCACGTGGGCAACCAAAGAGGAGCTCGAGCAGCAAGCAGTAGAACAAAAGGAAGCAGCCGTGGCAATGATGAAATTGGCAGTAGCATTGTGTAGCAATAGTAGCAGTGGCAGCGGCAGCAGCAGCAAATCTGGCAGTTCAACTTGTGGTAGTTGTTGCTATTTTTCTGCTTGCGTCTTTCCAGCACAAGTGGGATAGGCCTTTTCATTCACCAACCTCAACACCAAGCAACAACCAAACATCTGAGAAATATACTGGTTGGTGTTTTCAACCCCTATGAAAACTATGAGTCAACCAACCAATTGTTCATAACTCCCAGGGAAAATGAACAATGTTTGAAACCACCCAGCAGTTTATGTGGTGTTCCACCGCTGCTCTTCCACTGGCGATCTGCCTGGTCCTGGTACCTTCCCAGGCATGCCGTGGTCCCCGGTTGGATAGCCATGGCATGGCACGTGCGCAATGGCTCTCCTGCTCTCGGGCGCTCTGATCCATTCCCCGGGCTCCTTGAGGAAGTGCTGCTCCGGCACAGTGGCCTCGGAGTTCGGTCAACCAACAAGTACACCAATCACTTCAGAATTCACCTGCGATGAGATGCATTACATAGTTGAACTTGTGATGCCTGTTCACTTGACATTTTTTTTGCCAGGGCATCCAGTGGTCATTGCATTACATAGTTGAATTCTATATTGGTTGAACTTGTGATGCCTGCTCACTACTCGATGAGTCCATCATCAATAGTTCACCAACACTGAATTGCTACTGTTGGATCCATGGGCTCATAACCGCCCATCTTTGAGATATATCGCTATGTGTATGCTAAGCTGGGGATGGTTGATTGAGAGCTGGATCTATCCCCAGCCCCAGCTCCACAGGGGCAAGTGACATTGGCCACGTGGATGCTGCTGGTACCATAAACCTTGGAGCAGCGCAAGGCCAACGTGGCACACATGCGTGTCAGGAGTGAAGCTGTTCGAATGGTCCCATGGCCATGCAATGCCACAAGCCATGGCACATACCAATAGTCTCCAGCTTCGTGTCGGCCATGATCTTCCTCCTCTGCCAAATACATTCGCGTCACCGTTCCCGGGCCAGGTTTGGAGGTGCTGGTGGCTGTGAACAAAGGCACCCGAATCAAGGGTGAATAGTAGTGTTCCTTAGAGCGGGAGCTGGTTGTGAAGTGAAATGGCAGGCTTGGCATGGGTTGATTGGGGTGCTCCTTGTCTTAATCCAGGTCATGAAGGGTTGGAACGCCTGGAAGATGAAGGGCATCTTCTGCATCTTTAGCAAATGAGCAGCGGACTGGCGAAGCTGTGATGACTGTTGGGGAATGCTCTCTTTACTGATTGCACCTGTCATAAGTCAATTGGGATCTGGATCTTGGTGGTCGGCTCCCCCAGCAAAATAGGCAACAAATGAGCAACAGGTAATCGCAAATCGAGCAATCTGCACTTTGTCATTCATGATTATCTTGTGCCAATGTACATCCCTGATCAGCCCCAGGTGCAGAGACACTCCAAGCAGTTTCGCCTCTGAGATCTCAGCAACTTACAACTTACGACCGAGTAGCTATGGTGGTTGGAGCCTCACCGACCTCCCACTCCTTTGGCAAATAGCCCAATTCAATTTCTTCGAAGACGTCCTCCAAGAGCGACGTGTACTGTGCTTGTGGCTGGGCCGTAGCAATTCCACTTGTAGGTGACAAGATCTGATAAGCGTTGCTAATAGTCATGGTAGGTCATGGTTGGTCATGGTTAATTGTGGCGAGATTCGCCGACAAAAATAGGAACCACACATGCCTCTGTTTTTAACCTGCTTGTTCATTGCCGGACGAAACATGACAACCTCCACTTCCTATTCCCATTCTTGTTAAAAGCCACTAGGTGCCAAACCAATATATGGATTTATTGCTTCAGCTTTAAGGGTTCATCGGTGGTTACACTGTACATGACCGCTTCTACTTCCCATTCCGGGCATCTCAGCAGCCTTGCGTGCATGCAGTTTTCTGCCAACCCCCGTCTCTAATCAGGGAACAAGTTGACACAAGGGCTGGTTGGGCAGTTCAATTCCGAGGTTTAGATCATTCAGTCAGCACTTTATAGACCCAGTTTTTCGGCTCTTCGCAGGCGGGCAGAGTTTCCGTGGTGCAGCCATCGCCCAAACCAACCCTTTGCGTTGGACTGATGCCCTGACATCACATAGAATCCTTTGCTAAATGGCCGGGGTCTTGCTATGAACACATTGAAGCATCATCAGCCATCCGCCCTGGCAGCTACAGTGCACCAGTCGTCCTCTAAAAGGCCATGGGTTGGAAGTAGAAACGCAGCTTTCAGCGATATCTCGTTCCATGCCGGGCTCTGCTCCTTGGAAATCAGGGCTGCTAGTTGGGGTACCTCTGAACTCTGAACTGTCGGTTTCTATAGGGATAGCGGTGGGTGTATCATGGCGTATCCACTTTTGGAACCGCGGACTTTGTACCGTGTAAAGTCGCAGGTTCCTGAATTTCCTATATGGTAGAATCGCTCTTTTCCAACGGTCTTTCCAGGGCAACAATCTTCCGACAAACTGCACCCCATCATTTGGAAAGAGATTCAGCAAAACGAGGTCAACATGACCACCTATGGATGAGCATAGTGTCATCAACAATTGATGGATTGGGCGAACTAGGCAGAAGGAAAACGACGATCATATTCTGAGATTCTATCATACTCTATCTGGCATAATTACTGTATGTTCTGATTTTGTTGGCATTCTATCAATATTTGGCAAAATCTATAGGTTCTTGCATTCTTTGTTCCATTCAATCTAGAAATATCTGGCATGCATTCTGAATTTCCACGGGCAAGCGTTCTCGCTTTGACATTCTAGGGTTCGGGTCCGCCATTGCGCGCACTAACAAGCGAACCCCGTGACCCCGTGTAGGAATCGGTTCGTGTGTCACACTGTGCCGGAGGTCGGTCTACAGTTCAGGTCCTGGAGAATCATCGAAGGAGAAGACGGAAAACCTAGAGACTGAGGGGACCGTCGCCTAGCAGGTATAGGAAAAACAGCGGCCCCCAGAAGCAGAGGTGGCTCATGTGGCTCCTGCTTCACGCCAATTTTGTGCGTGCCGAATTCCAAGCAAGCAGAAGTCCAGTTGGCACCATGTTCGAAGACCTGCAGGAGCCAAGGAAGGGCACCATGGCAGTGGATCCCCATGGCCCTGCATCAACCAAGTGGTAGCCTGGTGGGATGCCTGGCGTAGCAATGCCATGACTGGGCCTACCATTGGGGGTCATGGCCTCAGCCCCGAGCTAACGCCCGGATTTCGGCCAGCATCCGTTGACATGGCCTCAGTGGCCTTGCCTAACTACTGCTTATGATGGTGGAGACTGGTTTCATGATGGATGATGGTTAGTGATGACGATGGATGGCAAGTTATTAGACATCATGGTCCGTCATCTTTCCATCATGAACTGACCGTCATTGCCCCATCATTCACGACCGCCACCGTGCATCAGCAGCTGGCACCCAGCATGCTAACTGACCTTCAGGAAGCATCATCATTGCATACCCCGGTGACATGGATGAACATGGTCATATGGCTATGGGTCAGCATTAGCCATCAATACTGCACGGTAGGGGATATTAACCAAAAATAACAGGGAATGCAATGGATAATCATGGTACATTAGGGGCATTGGCTGTTTAACCCCCAGCCATATTCCAGCCGAATACGTTTGACTATACAATGGCAAAGCCATGATTAGTTATTCAACTATTATGGAGCATGATTGCCCCCATCATTAGCCATAATCAATTACCATAATTCACCATCCAACCATCAACAACCATCATTCTCAACCAAACCGTCAGTAGCTGCTTGTCCACAACTGGCTGATAACATTCTCAAGCATCACTGGTTTCTCAGCATTGGCCACACATCAATGACCGACTTACGCCTAGCGTTTGGTGAACGAAGCCTCCTGAGGGCCGCTCCTGACCTCCCCCTGATGAGGCGGCCCTTGAAACAACCGGTACCCCTCCCAGGCCCTCCCTCGAGCAGCTCCCTGCCGCACCACGCCTGCGGCTCCTCTCCACCATAGGGCTGGAGCCGTGCAGTGCAGCGGTCGTTTTCCAGCTTGTAGCTCAAGGAACCTCGCTTTCGCGGCCGTGAATTCATGGTTGATCATGGACAATCATAGGGAATAGTGACCAACAATGGTGGTGAAACAACAACTACTAGCTGGTGCTTTCAAAGATTTTGGTGATCCGGGGAACCAGTCACAAACTCAAGGCCCAAGTATAATGACAAACCACCTGGGAGAACTACTATAGATCATAATCAGTTTACCATCCACTGGCCGGGATATCTCTCCGGTGTCATGAGGATGCAGTTCGCCATTCCCCCAATGTCTTCACTGCCAGGTGTTCGCCACCTGTGACCAGCAATGCTAGCGACTCCCAGCCTTGAAGCCATGAAACAGCAGCTACCCGCTGATCACCGGTCACAATTCATGATTCTACTGATGGCTACAATCAGAAAAGGAACGGAAGTTGACTACCAGTGGGTCAGGGCACTCCTGGTAGCCTATCAGGATACCCCTGGCTCCTTAGCTCCCTCCCAACCACCAGCCATTGAACCAACAGGCTCCTGCCAAAAATGCATTGGTTCAAAGAACATTTCAAGAAATGAATCCGAAAAGACTCCCCCGCTTCCAGCTGCTTCTGAAACCTTTGAGCGATCCAGGTTTGACAATGGCCATACCGTATGCAACCTCCACCATGCTCACAGGTCTGTTTCGGAACCCATGGGCGCGATCACTCTCCAGAATTCAAGAGCCAAATAAACGCGCATAGTGGCTGGAGACCATTATGACTCTATATCCCCTGAGGGAGAATCAGAAAATCCTAAACAGCCAGGTTTAGAACTAAACATCGGTGAATATGTTCATGATGTCATTTTTTGCTGGGGCATCACTATGGGTTCGCCCCACCACTCACTCCGAAATTCAAAAGGGGATGAGTGGATATGAAAAATGATGCTGAGGCAGGTTAAGCCTGAAATGTGTTCATGATGTTTGAGACTATAAAGAGTAAATCTGAAGAACTGGGCACTTACTTATCATTCTCTCCTTGCCTCTACCCATAACCCATCCCCCTGTGCTCTTTCAATCCGCAGACTCAGGGACGAAAACGTAACACATGGCCCATCAACTTGCTCAAATAACACCTTTGGAAAGGGCAATTGTTTGTTCATCCCACTAGTGTTTGTACTAGAATAGGCCCGTCTTTCATATGGCGGGCTCCAAAAAAGGGTCGGACTTCCACGATGCTGCAGCAATGTGACACGTGCCAACCTTCCACAACCAAAGATTGGAAGAAAAGGACAACTAAGGGAAAACAGCTTGAGGCTGCCACTTGCAGACTTGGGACACTCGTATGAGCTCCAAATCAGTCGTGCCTGCTTGTAGCGGTTGGCGGGACAGAAGTACAGTCGCGGTAATCTCACCACCGACATGTCGCGTGCCACACGCTGGGTGGGCGGGGCCAACAAAGTGTCCTCAAAGCGAACCAGCAGAACTGTGAAATAGATCACCTCAATGCGCCACAGCGTAGCAAATCACAGGTGAAGCAGGGTGTCTTGGTGGAAATACCAGTTAGGAGACCAGGGTGCAATTGGTTCACTTTCAGGAGGTCAGGGGTTCACAACTTCTATGCCAATGCTTCCTCTGCATAAGTTGTCCTTCAGTCTAATGAACCGGAACTCATCGTTCAACATTACCCATTTTAAGATCATAACGTTGACTGCCGGCCGTCCTTCAGTTTTCAGTGACCCAGGCCCGGCAGGGTTTAGAATTTGCCTTACTTGACTAAAGCGATGCAGAAAAACACCACACACATTGCACAGTCATACAAAAAGGGCATGTGACAGAATAAACATGTATGATTACACCGAATCATTCTTCTTGATAAAGCTTAGATTCCCCCGCTTCGGGTTTGTCACCTTAGGTGCGAAACATTATGCATCAAACAGCTCCCTGGAAAACTCTCTCTCTCTACATAGGTTGATATTTATCATATAGGTGTGTGAGAAAACCAGGTGCTAGAATGAGGTGAGCAGGGGATGCTATCATGGGGCGTGGGGCATTGAAACGTCCTATCCTCCTGGGTTCGGGCTGACATGGGCCACCCTATGCTTCATAGCTGTTCAACACAAGGGAGTGGCTTGAGACCACGATATCCACGGTCCCAGAAGTGCTCACCAAAGAATGACCCATGCTTTCCATGGCATACCTTTCCTCCCCAAGAGGACCTTCATGGGCACTGATTTCTCTTGACCCATTCCTGGTCCCTCCCATGTCGCGTACCAAGATCAACATGTCGCGCAACGCGAATCGGATCCAAGGTACAAAGAAGAGGATTCCCACGGCAAAGGGGACCAAGCTTCGGATGTCTTTGCTCATGGCTGCAGTCATCAGGGCTCAGGTTGTCTTAATGGCTCGCCTATGCTTGCCTGGCTGTCATGATGAGTCACCACATCAAGCTCTCGCATTCCTAGTTGCTGGTGGATATGCACGCATATTAATCTATTCATTTGTGTATTTGTCTATGTTTCCTCCATCGCCTTCTCAAGGAGGTTAGTGTCTATATCTTTATCTAGCTATCTATTCATTTGTTTATCTATTCATGGTATATGTGTGTGAGCGCGTTTCTGTGGTGGACATATCCTATCTATGTCCATATTTGTGTATGCCCAAATGAAAAAGTAAATCATACATGAATACAAACACACAAAAAAAATATAAAAATATGTTAGCATCTGTTTGTGATCGAGGGATGATGATTCAGGACGTGTTCATCAGCATTGTTCCCATGAAAATGTGCAATTTCTACAAAGACTGCGCATTTCTGCGGGCACATTGCTTGTGCATCGGCAAGTGAACAAGCATACGAATTCTTGTTGATCATGAACGCAATTGCTCACCGAACAGCTGATGAGACATGCGACGTTGGATTACCCTGCTCACTACAATGAGCCCCAAAAACCATCATTTTTATAGGTTATAACTCATATTTGGGAGGGAAAAACCTACCTTTTTTAGGGTTTTCGTTGCTCATGGTAGTTATATAGTCATCAACTTACGATCTGTTGGGAAGCCCATTATGCAGGGGCAAGGGAAAACTGGCTCGATACGCTGCTCGGAAATGCCAACAGGTGCCGGCAATGATGATTTTCGAAGCAAAGGAAATGGTCACAGGAACAATCCGCGGCAATCCGTGTCAAAAGTTTTACTGGCGTATCTTTTTTAATATGGTTGGGTGATGAGGCTTCCTCTATGCCGGATGGTATTGTTTGGCAGCCAAACTTCTTTGCGCTGTCAAGTCATGATTTATGATTTGGATTGCACGTGCTGCATGTGGCATTTCCTCTTGGGCCAGAAATATAGCACGGAAGAACTTTCAGACCCAATGCCACTGGTATCAACAAAATATCAACGACGCTAACAGTGGGAAGTCAAAATCAACGTTGCTCAAACACGGGTGTATTGATTCACGCAGCATTGGCCACCATGTCACAACATGGGGGTCCCAAGGGCCGTGTGATTGGGATCCAAAGACCACTCGGGAGTCTTAGGCGGCGCTAGGCAGGAACCCCAGCCGCATGGGAAAACAATGGATGCTGGAGCTCTGTAGGAGATAAGCTAAGGCATTGAAAACTGAGGTAAATTTTATAGACATCTTCGATCTTGTGTCTGTGATCGGAGGCATCCATCTTTCAATACGTGTTATTGACTTGAAAGAAAAAGTTCCGCTTCGAAAAGCCTCACGTGGCATCCTCACATGTCAAAAGCGTGGAACAAATTCGAACCCTGAAAACAACACGAAGCAAGCACACTAGCAAAACAACGCTCTTATGATGAAGGGGTTCGTTTTGGATTTTCTGATCGTGGGGACATGTCTTGTACCACTCTAAAAAGTCACCGCATATCATCGACCACCATGGTTACAGAATGAAGTTGATAGGAACAGCCTCCCAGTCCCAAACCATCATTTTTACAGGATAACCAATACTCAATACTTGGAGGCTCGCCACATCTAAAACGGTATCTTTTTTACAGGGCTGGGTTGGGGGCACATGGAACCACCACCAATAAGAGGATCATAGGGCTACCCTTGTCCCTGCTTAGAGCTCTGCCGCAGACACGCCACTGAGAGCCCCGGCAAAATCGAGATGCAACGCTTGCCTCATCCATTTGGCCGGAGCAAACTACATCAGTACTACCATAGCCAGTATCTTAACCAGTAGCAGCCACGGCGGCCATTGGGATAGCTGCCACAATAGCAGGGATGAACAACAGCAATAACAACAGCAACAGCAACAACAACAACAACAACAACAACAACAACAACAACAACAACAACAACAACAACACAACAGTAATAGTCATAATATCACCTCTACAGAGCCTGGCCAATAAGTGGCACGCCAATTGCAAAAGTACTGGTGTTGCATCAACTTGACTTTCTGCTGACGGGCTATGAGCGATAGCAACTGCAACTCGTCGGATCCCATCAACACCTCGCTTCACTATGGGGCATCACTGCATTGAGAAGTCAATACTTTTTGTTCAGGTGCATGTCCCCTGTGAACAAGTTGATTCTCAATCATCCAGGGCTCATCCAGGGCTGAGTCACCCCAAACTATCTTGTTTTGATGGTGTATATCCGAACTTTGGCAGCGCCCCTGCAACGAAAGCAAGGGTGCCGGGCCCTGTGTTTAGAGAATTACCAAGAAAACATAGAGCCAGTTTATCTTTCCCTCCCCTTACAGTTGCCAATGTACTAGGTAACCATCCCTACTTGGGATTCCCTGGCTACCTACCATAGAGGTAACTGGAAGGAATCTGTGGCCAAAGCTGCTGCGGCCGCGAGAAAATTGAAAACTGGCCTGACCATGCTCCAAATCACCCCACCAATCGTACCACCGTTGACCCTTAATATCCTTGATGAAAAAATCCCATCTTAACAGTCATGAACAATCAAAAGCCATCAGTGACCATCAGTAGCTGTAGATTGCCAAGTTTCTGTATTTTGCCAATTTCGCTCAGCACCATCCGAAAGTCCGATGAGATTGCCTCGCTTCGAATGCAAAAGGAAAGCAAGTAAAGCACCAATGGACCAAACTCACCTGAACACACACACGCGCACATACAACCTGAAAAAACTATGCATACGCGTCTGTATCTATACATGTATGTATGGAAGTACGTAGGTGTCTATGCATGTATGCATGCATGCCAGTAAACATCATATATAAATAGAAGTACACATAGACCAAGTATAGTAACATCAGTGTCTTGACAAATATATTGGGATAAATAAATGGATACATACACTCATATATATATATATACATACATATTTATATTCAAATAAACATGCATACATAATAAAACTATAAATTGGTATGGTAGGCTGCTTGATCGTTCATTCCTCCGCCATTACATGTCCAGACCACCATTTCTGGAGAGCTGGGCGGAGCCACTCGGATTCAGGGCGGCCATCGACTGGTGGAGCCCATCCCCTCCATCGAGTCCAGGTGGCAGAGTGGTTCTTCTTCAGCTCTCTGACCATTTCGCTCCAATCGACTAACACAGGCTCCTGCAGTTGCTTGGAAGCATGGCTGGGACTTGCAGTGACCACATTCAACACGGAAAAAGGCAGTTCATGGACCATAACTATAGTGACTAGCATATTAGGCACTATGATTCAGACTATGATCATTTATGATCTACCATGCTATGCCGCACCATGTTGATACACCCTTACAAGTTTACATGCAATGTGTCACTGGCCTGATTGTACACAGGTCGGTTCCATTGAGGAGAAATTTGATACCTTTGAGCCACACCCTCTGGTGGCAATCGGAGGGAGGCTGTTGTAACACGACCCCTCAGAAAGCGCACTATTATGTCACATGTGTATACCAAGTTGCTTGTACTTATGGACCTTTTTTTGATACATATCAGTACGATCTTTAAATCAAACAACCTATTCCCATTGGTTAATGAGAAAGGGATTTGATAAATAAATACAGTACTTTGTTCTATGATCTATGTGTGTATGCGTCTGTTTGTGTGTGTGTTTGTGTTTGTGTGTGTGTGTGTCTCATGTGTCTCATGTGTCTTCAAATCATGTCGGATCTTACCGTGACTGTAGCGCATCTCCCCAAAAATGGCTCAAACCCTGCTGCTGTTTGCTCAAAGTTTGGCGCATGGAAAAAAAACATCAGTTGGAATCATGGAACTGACAATATCAACTCTAACAATACCTCATCACCAAACCTGCCAGACCTTAAATGAGTCTACCCAGCTTCTCAACCAGCTTATCAGCTATTCACCTGAGAATAATTATCAACCATTATCAACCATTATATCATCAAATGCATAATCCCAAGCATATCCCAGGCATATGGCTGTGGGTCAAAACCCCGTACCCCTGGTTCCCCATCATTTCTCATTGTTTACCCTATAGTTTTGTTGATTATTATCACCCATTATTGCTGGTTAACTGCTTGACACAGCTCGCCATTTACAGCTGGCAATAGCTGGCATATCCCCTATAGTTGCTAGTTGTTCTCCCTATTATCAACCATTAACCATTGGTTGGTTGGTTAACTGCTTGACACAGCTCGCCATATCAACCATTCTGCTCCTATGACCCAGCGACCATTTCGAGTCACCAGCGAACCCACCGGTGCCGCCCAGCGGCCTGGAGCCGCTGATCAAAATGCCTGGAGCCGCCGTGGGGCGAGGGGGAACCAGGGATGGTGACTGGGAACGGGGAACGAACCATGGAAACTGGTTCCCAACTGGGATATATAACCATTGTAGTTAGTAGCTAGGGTTGGTTCAGCGCTGGAAAAAAAGCCAGTTCGTTTCCATCAAGTTGGCTCAGCTGATTATAAACCCACTCAGTTCAGCTACCTTGAAGGGTGCAACTAACCACAGAGTGATGTCCCAGGAAACGAACCCTAGCTGGACATCCAAAAAGGCCGAGTCACAGTGGAGATAGGTGATGCTTGTGACGGCTACATTTGATGGATAAAATTAAAATGGCTATAGTTGATGGAATTTAAAATGACTGATTTACTTGTCTGCATTTGTCTGCTTTCTATTGTTCCAGTGATGTCATACTCGCGATCCTTGGCGGTTATAATGGCCAGAACTGATGGCAGTTAGAAGCACTACTTGCAGCCCATCTGGCCAGGGCAATGTTGTTTTCATCTGGAGCGCGTCGGAACTCGCGAAAGGGGAAGCAGAAAGTCAGTGGGAGCTTTAAGCAAGGCAATGCAATGGATAGACAATGCTGAAGTGGTGAGCATACGTGGTTTTGATGGGTTGGCGCACTACGTCCCAAAGATACGTCTAGTGTCGATAAATCCCACCAAAAGTCGACACAGAACATCACAAAACACGTGGGTGTTTCTTCAAATAGGTCTGGTACCCCCTAATCATCCAATATCAACCGTTTATAGCAATCAACCACCAGCTTATATGAACCTAACATGGTTGAAACAACTCTCCCAGAGATGATCACACCATGCCGGCAGCAGCTCCAAGCCGGGGCCCGGGCCAACCCAAGTGCTGGGACATCTTCACCAACTCCGAGTGCTCCTGGGGCGACGAACTGGTGGTTGAAGCACCACCCAGCTGGAGCTATAGCATGATGGGTTTGGATGGCTTGAATGGTTATGTAGTCATGGTTAAATGGGTTTCGAATATCATGGTTCATTGGTGGTTTTGAATGGTTATGGTTATATTATAGCGGCTAAGTATACTAGGGGCTAATAGTGGGGCTAATGACGTAGCACTTAGTAAACGAACCCCATGTAAGTAAAACCGTATGTCATCAACAGAGTCACTTTTGCCATTTCTGGCCTATGTCATCAGGGAACTGCTGCCAGAGCGGAATTTTGGAGATCACCCTGCAATGAACAGTCCTATGTCATGGATCTGGAGATGGTATTTGGAGCTTTAGTCTTATGTCATGTGGTATCTTGCGTAATGTGGTTTTGAATGGGTGGTGATTTCTTGGATGATGAGATAGGACTTCAGTACCAAATCCTATGTCACCAGAGGCCACTTTTCCTATGTCACCAGACCCTAGTATAATGGCTTTGCATGCTCATCTAATATTTGTTTAATTACTAATAATCGCGGTTAAGTAGCAGCATTTGAATATTCATGGCAATGATGTGGTTCATCGTGAGCAGTACTAGTGGTTTCAACCATTATTGTGAAAAATATGCTTCTGTCAACCCACCCACCATTTAAGTTCATACTGAAGAAACGACAAGCGTCTAGAACCACGCGCCAAGCTACCAAGAGGGAAGAACCTCAAGTGCAAAGGATCAAAGATGGAAGCGCAGCGAAATCGCCACGCATTTGCGTTTGCAAAACTTTGGTTGGCTGACAAACTTCGATAACAGTGATCCATCCCATCATGGCAAACCAACTTTATAGTAGATTGGCCCAACATACCCTGTATATTCGTACAAATAGAATACTATTTCGATCAGAAAATCAAAGTGGTAGATGTTGAAAACATGAAAAGCACCAATTATTGCTGGTCAAATGGTGGTTTCTTAATAGCTGGGGATACCGCCAAAGCATCCAAGTCATTAACCATGCTTAGTAACAAAGCAACCATAACTTTGGGGTCCCCTATGGCTTGAGAAACGCCCATTTGTTGGCTAAGACCTGAAAAAACCCGCCACTGGGATGGGTGAAACCCATTGGTTGCCTGTTGTGCTGGTGAATTCGTGGAGCCTTTGTGCTCATGCCTGACGATCGTACGGTCATGTTCAGTGATAATTCCAGAACGGCTACTAAGAGTACCCCTTGACTTCAGTGAGATTAGAACCTGGTATCCAGCTTTACTAGTACTAGTATATCTAAATTAATACTGATATACGCAAACTTGTACCCCTGGTTCCCCCATCATTAACCATTGTTTTACTTATTGTTGTTGGTTCTTATCCCCCATTAGTTGCTTGGTTAGTATTGACCCATAGCCATATATACAAATATAACAAGTTGATGTAACATCACCAAGGTGGTAGTCTTAGCAAACGCTTTGGCATTCGGTGCACCGGGCCCACACCCTGCAGGCCTCTTCTGATCGCTGTCTCGAGTTCAATGCCTGGAAGTTTAAACGTCCAATGACGACTTGGGGCATCAGTTGACTTCAACCCAAGGAAATATAATACATTGACTTTATTATCAACATCGACTTAAAAATAACTAATATCTATTGTATATGTTCTTAATCATTCCCTAACTTCGGTGGTGAGGTTCACAACCCACTCCTGCGGCCGCGAAGCCATGCATATACTCTCTTTTTCTAGCACCATTGCTGGTATCCGTTGTTCACGGCAAAGATCACCTTGCCACCGATTCCCATCTCGATGCAGTCCCTGTGTGAAACGACCCCCACAGGGGTCTGCATAATCCAAAGGCCGGTGTTGTACCTGGTCCGGAACTTCAACTCGTGCGGCAGCAACCAAATGTCGCGACTGGGTTTGGACACCACCCGGATGTTGCGAATCACTGGTGCACCCTGGTAGTATTTCAACAGCACTGTAATGCGATTTCCTTCCACAGTGTAGCCGCGGACCAGGCCCTCCTTTACCATGAGCTGCAGAATTTGGCAACAGAATGGGTGGTAGGGCGTTCTTTGTGAAGCTGCTTGGGTTTTCAGCAAGCTTTGTACCATTTCGCACGCTCTCTGCATGGCGGCGTCCAGCCAGTGGCTGGCACAACAATCACATTCTCGCAAAGGCCGCAGGACACAAGAGCGCTTGAACCAAAAAACCAGTGGCACACAGTCTCATGTAGGGGCACTGAGCGGCACATGCAAGGGCACTTAGCGGCACATGCAACTTGGCTATTAGAATTAAAATGCATTGTCCCCATCACTACATTTGCACAATGAACTGGCCCAACTGAAAACATATATAGATAGGTTCGGGAACCTAGGCCGTCATTTGCGACAATGAGCTTTGAACTCATCAATATTGCCCTGCAAAGAATTTCAATTCACAAGTTAGGTATAGCAACTCAGGCGAGGTACCCTTGATTCCCTGATGTTCCTGGCACGCCAAGCCGTCACAGTGAAAGGACTACCTAAAGCAATGGAGCACTACTCGAATACAGTGACAGATTGGGATTAGGTAGTCAACGTTTTTCAGAAACAACGAGATGAACGAACAAGGCCTCAAGGCATTAAGCACCATGACATCCCTGTGGTAACGCATGAAGTTGGTTCAATTCTGACCGTTACGACGGATATTTCCTTGGGCACTTCCAGACCCGCCTCGTCTGACGCTGTCTCGAAAGAAATGGCCAGCATGTCTTGGCTTTTCTGCACCTGCCACGTGGGGCCAAACTTGAGGCCATGGACCAGTCTGTAGTGAGAAAACATATCAGTCGTGTATCGTCAACGACTGTTCTCACCGTCACGGATGCTCAATTTTCTTGAGAAATCACGAGTGATGAGTATAAATCACTTGCACCAATGGTTCATTTTCCAGCACTCAAATGGGAGGGCGCATACAGCATCAAACCCACATTAAGCTGATAAAAACTAGCACTTGCATCTTGGCAAACGGACCTGCAGTCAATCAACAATTTAAAACATGTTCCATCAAGAAACTATTAATCTTAGACATCCATGTGCCATGCAACTTGTCAATCATTACAAACCCTGGTGGTTCACTATGATTAGTGATTGGCAAGGTTGCCCGTGATTTACCAAACTCCACTACTGATTGAGTAGGTTTGCCCAACTTAGGATTATTGACCACCCATGTTCATCAAACCCCAAAGCAACCACAGCTTCAGCTTCAGATGTCCAGTGCCCAATGCCAACTTGCGGTCGCTCTAAGAACCCAACGCCCGCAAGCAATTGTTCCTGAGCGCATGGAATGGGTGGTTTCGCCTTGGTGGGGCTTTTACTTATTGAAAATTATAAGTGATTGCACTAGGTTTACACTCTCTCTCCCTCTTGTTTCTACAGTCCTGGTAGATGTATTTTAGCTACAACCACATGCAAAGGTTGTTGTTTGACGTGCCGATTATTCACCACAAGTTGGCGAACAATTCAGTCATTGCATCGCTAGATTGACCAAAGCTGGTACCTTAGTTATGTTCATCAGCCAGTTCTGCATGTACAATACTTCTACACTGACGTGCTGGTGGTGAGCTTCACCCAAAGTCAACAGCAAATTTTAAAAAAAGGTTGCAATAAGCGTGTTTTGCGTGCACACGATGTCATTGCTATCACCATCATCACCACCAGCATATGTTTCATCATCACCACTGCTAAAATTCACTCCTCTCTCTCTCTCGCCCTCCCTCCAAGAAATCTGATCCAGCTTCATGACATCAGCAATGCAAGCAAAAGCATTGTCAACACCATCATCTCTAATCACCATCGATCACTGCCAATCTACTTCCAACAAGTGACAAGGTGTTCAGTAATAACACACTTCAATAACATATGTGTTTTTTATTGTTATCTAAATGTGGGGAGGGCAAAACTGTGTTTCTTGCGTGGCTAGCTTGTTTATTCATTTGGTCCTGTTGGTAAGGGAAACTGGCCCACAGAGTTCGACATATGCAATTGCACAATGACTCCCAAAATCTTGTGATATGAAGCTTAGTCTCCATCCATGACTTGAAATTCATGTGTTTTTTTCAATTGGAATTAAGAATGTCATTCATGGACTTTGACTATTCAATTACATAGATTTCCAGTAGGATTTACATAAAAGGTGCAGTGAGGAAAGTCATGACTCCAACGACCCTCTCATGACCATCTAAGCATAGATCCCCCTAACTCAATCCCAAATAATATGGACCTTTCCCCGGGATGCTTAAACCGTTTTTATTGCACATGATGCTTTGAAGAGCGCATGATCTCGGTCGTTTCACACGAGGTCTTGTATCAAACCGGAAAGGCCACGCTGCAAAGCAGTTTCTGAGCTGCAAAAAACGACTGACCATCACCGAAAGGTCAGTCACTTCTTCAAGGGTTACCGGGTTACCATCTTACTACTTGAATCATCTTGAATCCATCTCACTATGTTAAATATTTTGTTCAGTTCTTGCACTGCTGCTGTCAGTAATCAGAACTCATGAAACATCCATATTACAAATTGTTCTCCATACCTAGCGGTTTCAAAACATGACCTATCATAACTTATCATCAAATCACTTGGTAATCATGACTTATCACCATGACTTTGCATCATTTATTATGACCATACCTAGGGGTTTCATATCCCTGATGACCCCTGATGACCTGTCATAACTCATCACCACATAAGCTCGGTAGAAGTTCTGAGACTTCATCGCTCCAAGGTTCCGCATGATCCTGCTTCGCCTCCATGCTCTGCAACTTCTCCTGTGGGAGTCATGGTGAAGGTCCAAGCTGCCGAAGGTGGCCAAAGGTGACCATGGGTATCCCAGCAGTGGCTGGTCATTTGAGGAAAGCAGCTGGGGCACAGGGTATTGGTCAGAAAATTTCTACGAAGAAATGTGCTAAGCACACAGCAGCACTAGAGAGTGCGCAGCGGTAGCTCCACGCAAAACTAAGCTAAGTGTGCCCTAAATAGCTGGTGACCATCAGACAAGGGGCGGTGATCAATATGAACCTGCCATCACATTACATTACATGACTGTGTGTCAAAACCCTGTACCCCTGGTTCCCCATCATTAACCATTGTTTTCCCTATTGTTACTGGTTATTATCCCCCTTTAGTTGGTTGGCTAACTGCTTGACATCTGCTTGACCCATAGCCACATTCCGATTGCAATCACCTGACACGTGAAGTTCCAATGGCATGAGACCATCCACGTCACAGGCGCCGGCTGGTCCTCCCCCAGGTCAGTCCGAAGGTTTACCTGCCGCGGTGCCAAAGATGGGATGGCAATGGATGGTGCAGCAGCATTCCTGGGGTCTATGCCTTGGTTTTCGCTGACAGTTTGATGTGGAGAACACCCAATTTTGAGATATTTCAAAGTTGGTATTTTGAATAAATGTGAGTGTTCTCCCGATCTACCTATGTTGGTTTAATTGTCAGTTCAACCCAAGGAATGATGCGTAGCAATGTCCTGACCGAAATTGTCCACACGATGCTTGTAGGAAACCAAAGGGGGCTCGGCGCCCACCACCAGAAGAAGAACAAAAACAACAAACAAAACTAAGAAATAATTGCGAGAACAACACCATTACCAACAACAACAACAACAATTTCTGATTAGTGTAACCCCCCTAAAGTAATAAAAATAGATGAAACCAACAGGTAGATACTAATCAGAAACCAACATTACCAACAACAACAGCAATTCGGAAACACAGCAACAAGTAGTGCTGAAAAGCTACGTCTTGCTCACCCCCCAGCTTCCGCCTGTGTCAGTTGCTGGGACATCTTTTCGATCTGTTCTTCCAGCTTCAGCCGCGCCTTGCAGCTACGCCGCTGACCCTCCTGTACCGCTAAACATTCCCAAAGGTGATTCCCAAATAATGGTTAATTTAGGTGTAACAAGGGGGATATAGGGGGATGGCTAATAGGGGGACAATAGGGCTAATAGGGGATAACAAAGGGATGGATAATGGATAATTCATGTTTAATACAAGTAGTGCCTAATTACTAATGGTTAATCATAGGGGGATATAGGGGCTACTAACGAACGATAGTGCTTGACTTATGGCTAATTCATGCTTTTCAACTGATGGTTGATGGGAAAATTGACCTGGCAACCCCCCCTCGGCTTGGTGGTTGAAGCAAGGGTTTCCAACATCAAATTTCCCAGGAACCAACCCAGTGAAACATGGCCGGCTGAAAGTTACAGGTTCCAATAGGTAAATGATCAACCGCGAGTGGTCTTGCCAGCCAACCACGCTAGATTACCAGCGGGCATGATTACATCAAAGAACGTGAATGAGCAGCATCGGATCACCCATCTTTTCCAGCTCCATCTGCACAGCATCGTTCACGATGATGCTCTGCCTCTGACTGCTGGCGATCCAGTCTTTGCATCTCCTGGGCGCTGCTATCACCCACCAGGTTCGATGGTCAGTTGTGAAAAGGAGCCCTACCGTGTGCCTATGAGCGCTGGCAGGTCGCGGTTAGTTGATTCTGCTACTCTCACAGTAATTACTCTCACTTACAACCCAAATGCTTGAAAACCAGGCCTCTTATTGTGGCTCAGTCGGTATGGGAGAAACGGAAGCCTCCAATTTTTGTTGAGAATGCACATCATTTCTGCTCACAAAAAAACTCATGCAAGAATGAGGGTCAACTACCAATCCGAATCAGTCAGCAAAATTGTGTTTTTCAATACAGGTGACCCTTGAATCATCCAATATCAGTCATCAGTCATTCATAGTTCATAGTAATAAACCAATCATTTGGGGGCCTCCCTATTTCAAGAACCTCCCAAACGTGCAACTGGCATTGTGACACGTAGACCAGCCATGATCAGCCTACCCCTTCTGTTCCAAGGATTTGCTTTTTTAAGATGTGCATGGGGTCAGGCCACTGCCAATTCCACTTGCCAGCTCTTGAAGTTCCCAAATGTGCCAGGTATGGGCAGGGCATACCTGGAGGTGCCATACATGGAGCAGGCCATAACGCGACAACAGCGCCGACCTGTCACCCGCAACCCGTCGGCTTGCCTGCCTTGATGGCAGGACTAAGGTCCAGCTGAATGTTCATCACCCCCTCTTCCGTGCTCCTGGTGTTAGAGCCAGGGCGACTGACCTGGGGATCTCTTGGGAGTTCCCTGCCGGGCGTAGCGGAATGTCAATTGCAGTAGCTTTGAGGTTCAAGAAGATCAACCCATGTAGGCCGACAAAGCTTGAAGCAACTGGGTATGACAAAATCTCCTTGTGAAGCATCTTTTTAATTATCTCCCACAATTTTTCCCTTCAAAATAATAGGGTGGATGTTTGCTTACGGCTGCACCCTGTGACTCGTCAGTGCTGGCGGGTTACATCAGTAATCGCAGATCCATCTGCCAGCAAACAGCTTTGCCAACTCCATCGTGATTTCTTACAATAAAGTGTGAGTGGTTTGTTCATTTGGATCAGCCGATGGAAATATTTAAAAAACAAAAACTTAACCAGCGTGTATTTCCCTGGTGGTTCACTTATCTGGCAGTTGTCACTCAACTGGTAGAATTTTCAAGCCCTGACGGAACATCGAAAAGCCCCACTCTGTCGGAGCAGCGACGACAGTAAATCACGAACCAAGGGTCATAAACCGTGACATTCAGTACAGTGATGACCACCCTGGGCCACCCAAACCTTCAAAGGGAGGTAGGTTCGCGGGGCCAATGGCATCCATGGCATCCATGGCATCAATGGCATCCATGGCATCCATGGCATCCATGGCATCCATGGCATCCATGGCATCCATGGCATCCATGGCACCCATGGCATCCATTGCCGGCCCCCAACTTCGCTGGGGTGCCCGGCTGCCGCAATTTGTCGATGTTTCCCATCAAAGACCTTGGAGCCGCCGAACTCCCATGGCGTCATGGGCCCAACTGCTGGTTGTCGGCAATCGTCTATCTGAGTCAGCAAGCAACTGTTGTGGCAGTGGTTGATGCTCCCAACCCAGCAGTCATAGCTGAAAACACTACCGAAGGCATGGTGTGGAATCGTGGCATTTTGAATTCAGACCCCTAGGACGCACAAGTGCTTCTGAACAACATTTCCCAGCACTAAGATGCTGAAACTTCAATAGCAATGGAAGGACCCGGCTGTTACCCCAGTTTCCCTCACAACATCATCTCCTTCAAGTGAATGAATTTCATAGTCAAATAGTCAAATTGTGAATAGTTGGGGGGGGGTCTCATAAATTTTTGGCCAGGGAGTGCAGGATTACAATCCCTAAAATGATATATAGCCTATACAGCATCATGAAACAGATCATTTGACCGTAATTCTCCAGCAACTTGGCTCCAACGATGTGCAACCAATCTTCAGCTCTTCTGGGACATGGCCGAGCCCTCCACTAGGCCCATTCGGTTGGGGTCCATCCGTTTCCCCGCTTGAAATCATCCTGCAGATCACAACTCACAACCTTCGTTCGCAAACAGTTCAAATGACACCCCAAAAAATAATAAACATTGCCTGCAACATGTTTATGAAACCATCGCGAACACATGTAAACCACTGAAATGAATCCATCTTCACTGAGCTGCGGATTGTGGATGCGAATAATTAGACGAGCTAGGCCAAAGTCGTTGAGTCGGTTCGGAGGACACATCGTATTCTCTTGAATGTCCAGTTAATTCTCATCACTAATCATCACTAATCATCATCAACCATCCTCATGAAGCATCCATGACAATGATCTGACTCCATACAAATCAACCACCTCAATCCCTATGCTGCTACATTCCATCCAACATCGCCCATGATTGGCAGAACGAGGCGCTGCATTCGGCTACCACTTGATCGCTCACGTTCCTGGCTCCACCACAACGACCCAAGAAGAGGAGGAAACCTACCATCTTGGATGTGAAAACGTATCTTCTGGGAGGAAACTCGGTCAGTGGTGAAACTACCTTTGCCGTTCTGATTCTGAACACCCTCCACAAAAAAAGGTGGGAAGGCTTCCATTATACAGTAATCCTAAAGAACAAATATATATCATACAAAACAATAGCACCCTGGTCTTGTATAATTCCAGCACCCATTTTGAGTATATAAAATATAAAACAAACACTTCTCCAAAAGCGGTGCTGCTAACTTCGCTAAGCCAGGCTTCAACAAATCTGGTGCTTGAATCGCAGCCGGGGACCCTTGAAAAGGCATGTCCTCAACTCAAAGGTTGCACAGTACATCAAATTAACGACCCTAAGGGTTATCAAGGCTGACAATATCGTGCCATGTGAAAATTTACATGTGTATAGTGCATCTCCTGAGCACATGTGCTCATTACCTGCAAATAATTCATGTAAGTGTGTTGGATGACCATGCATACACAAACCTATATGAAAGATGAACGCACGGGTACGCATGGAGAAAGGTTGCAAAAAATAACATGTGTCAATATATGTGTCCATATGAATGCGTACATGTATGCAATGTTGCAAACATTCGTCTGACAATGCAGGAATTTATGCCTACAAATTGCCAAACTCATGTCCGCGACCTTTGCATGGCTGTAATTCTTGCCCAGCTAGTCCCAATTACGTTAAGTCATATGCCCTTCAAAAACCGACAACCAAACTTCCAACCAAGCAAGCAAAGGTAATTGTAGATAGTATGATCAGTGATAGTTATAGTTGCATTGCAACCAGTTCCAGTTGCTGGTTGCATCCAACCCATGCCCTTCAACGGAAGCAAACATTGACCACGAGCTGGTGGGTCCAACCAACGTCGGTATCGCTACCTCGAGCATGTTGAAGATTTCCTCCCTTAAGGTGTTCATGCCGTGCTGCATTTCCGTTCGGACCTCGCCACGAAAGGAGCAATGGCTAGAGCTAAAACTGTTGATCATGTTATTGATATTGTTTGTTGCTGATGTCTTCGTGGCTGTGGATGTGGCTGATGCGTTGTGTAACGACAACAGTCCGGAGATGCGCGTCCCCATTTTATGAAGACAAGCAAGCTTGTGGCTTCAATAAAGAAGTGATAAGCACACTGTGAAATCAACAATTGTACAAATCAGTGAATGTCTGAAACAAACATATGGCCGACGGCATCTGAGCATTAATCATGCATGAGCATCAAAGATTGATATTGAGGAACTGTGTGATCTTGTGGTCACCCGGAATGCGGTCATTCTCATGAGGTGGAACCTGTGCACGGGCACCATGCACGTCCCAAACATAGTGGTGCGGGCCGGTTGGGCTTCCGGGGTGATGCACCGACGCAGTGAAAACTGTCAGAAACCAACAACGTGGGTGAGCAGTGGCTTCTATTTCCCAAGGGTTACAGTAACAAGTACTGTTGTGGGTTATTGCCCAGCTAGTCTGAACCAGCCATTCAAGTCATCATTGAGCCACTACAATCAAACGTAATTAAAATCAATCATTACATAGTTTATTTCCAATATTCCATGCTGGCATCCTACCGGCATGAAGCATGGCCCTTGACGTTCCCTGTTCAACCATTCCCAGCCGTGGCCCCCACATCTTGCAGGATTTCGTTGCCCACGCCTGGCGAGGTATGTGCGCTCGGGGTTCCTGGAAGACAGCCATGGTGACTTAACTTGATTAACCAAGCGGGTGCTTCTTCAACTAGCCATGGAAGTCAAGGAAGGTTACTGGAAGCCAGCCTTGGGGTTACTGAATAATCATGGTGAAGTGTTGAAGTTACAATCCTTTCATTAACTCCGCAGTGGGGACGCGTTCACCTCCAAGCTTTTCCAGATTTTCACGTATAGGAACTGGGACACTTTCAATACAGGAGGCATGATTGATGCCTCCAGCGTCCTTTTTGGGCGGGATCTTGGGCTCAGCCAACAGCACTTTGGAACCACGCCATTTTCTGAGCCACCAGCCACATCCAGGCATGCCACCAGCCAACAAACGCTTTCATCTTGAGCCCATCTGGCCAGCCAGATTCCCTTCTGTAAAGAAGACATCAAACCATATCGTCGGAAAGCATCAGCATAGGACCCAACAAAGAATATGAATCTTGAACCTTTGCTGATTTGGCTATGGGTCAAAAACCCGTACGCCTTGTTCCCCCATCATTAACCAGACTGTTTCCCACTATTGTTGATGATTATTCCCATCAGTTGGTTGATTGATATTGACCCATTTACCCTATTCTCACCCAAAGTTCAGCTGATCGTCGTGGCCACGCAGGAACTGCTGGTCGAGTAGCTGTTCATCTTGGTAGTGAAGACTTTGCGGCACATCTCCATGACATCATGCCAGGCCTCGGGGGACACGCATGGAATGACGTCATCATGGCAAGTTCAACAGCTGGACAATGATTAATTACCAGTTGACACACACACAATATGATAATCTTAGATATGGTTAAGTACAAGTATCGACCTTAATGACGGATAATACCGGGGAATGGGAACAATAGTACTATATATACATATGATATGAGCAAAACCTATGGCGAACGAACGTTTGTCCACCGAAGTCGCTGCATCAAAGTTTCCCAACGCTATGCACTGAACAAGTGGTACTGTGGATGCTTAAATGGAGGGTCAATTTAACTTCGGAACATACCACGAGAAAAGTCAGAAAAAAATCTGAACACCTCTGGCAGAGTTTGCGCCTTGGGATTCAAAGTGATCAATATCTAAGAGTCTAAGAGCTTTATTGGGAGCACTGCCGCGCGCGCTTTCGCGATGTTGCAACCCCCTTGGCACGGCCAAGTTCACCAGCTGCTCACCAGGCTCTAAGAAAACCCAAAAGGAATCAAGCCGAATCAATCCGAAATGGGCTCACCCGTATTCAACAAGGAATGATGATTAACAGCAGTGAGTGTTTAACAATTTTATGGTTTCCTAAAAATAGGGCACACTAAAAATGACCGGGTTTATTACAGTACAATGAATGGTTTTAATTTAATATTAAATTATTTGCAAGTACCCCTACTCTGAGAGTACCATCAAATGGCGTTTATTGATGGTCCGATCTCCTAGACTGCTTCAACCAAGAAGCATTGTCATCAATGCCATTGTCAACTGCGAAACGCTCTTGACTATTGACCACTATTCACTATGTCGTGTTTAAGCCTTGTCAACCAGTATTATCCACCATCATCAGTCTAGCGAGTACTAATCAAACCGATCAAACAACAATCTAATGGTAAATCCATGACATAAATCAACCATAAATTAACCACCAATGTCCATAAATCATGAATCATCAGCCACTTCGAACCGTTCCCCATCATTGACCATCCACCGGTTCATCGCAGGGTGGCACCCTGCAGGGCTTCCTGGCATTGCTGGTGGTTCGCCGTGGAGACGAGGTGGTGGGTCTCACTGCGGAGCCCACCCTGGGTGAGGCCGGCAAGCGGTTGGTGTCGAAACATGGCCTGGGTGGCCTCCAACGACTGAGCAGGACCTAGTGCCTATGGGTCAAGCAGTTAACCAACCAATGGTTCACTAGCTAGTTAATGGTTGATAATAGGGAGAACAACTAGCAACTGTAGGGGATATAGCAGCTAATATGGCTATATGGCTATGGGTCAAGCAGTTCACCAACCAATGATTGGGTCAATAATAGCCAACAAAACTAAAGGGAAAACAGTCTGGTTAATGATAGGGGAACCAGGGGGACTAAGGGTGAACTGACCCACAGCCATTGATGGTGACTGATGGTTTGTGATGGTGATCATTTGGTTAAGAGAACTCCTGGCAGCTCCAGAGCCCCCTGGTTAAAAGGATACCCCTGGCGAAGCCCATCGCTCCCTCCTAACCGACGGCCAATATTTGACAGTGATAGCTGGTTCATGTTAATACTCCTGGCTCATGGTTAAAGCTATCACTAAAATATTTTAACCATGAACCATCATGTGAGTACAGCCAATGTTCGGTTCATGGTTAAATACTCCTGGCTCAGAAGCGTTGACTCGACAGTGGTCACTACGCCTTGGCAAATGGTCCGTAATATTGATAGCTACATGGACCAAGGCTTTGTCATGCTAATATCGCTTCATCATGGACGTGGTTGCAAAACGTGCCAGCAAATAATCGTTTAAGATTGGTTGATCGTGACTCCTAGCTGTTGATACTGGCCAACAAAGTTGGTCATCATGGCCGTTGATAAAAAAACATGGTTGATCATGATGGCATTTACCATCTGCTAACAATGGCAAACAAAACGTCAGGCACCTTAGTTATAAGTCGGCCGCCAGTGAACTATAGGTATACAGTAACTATACATCTACAATAACCATCCATATGATACTGGCTGTGCTGGTGATTGGTCGTGGCAGGTGATGGCTAATTTGGCTGATGGGTCGTGATCATTTATCATGGTTAGCAGTGGCAAATGCTGGCTAGAGATGTTTCATCGGGTTCAGATGGTTGCGTAGCTAGTTCATGATGATACTGACAGGAATGAATCATGGATATTGATGGTCGGTGATGTAAATGGTTGATTGTGAAAAATGCCTCACACGTTCATGGCTCTTGACGGCTCGTGACCTAGCTGCAACCAGTGGCTTTATGTGGCAGTGGGTCAAAACCTCATACCCCTGGTTCCCCTATCATTAACCATTGTTTTCCTTATTGTTGTTGGTTATCATCCCAATTATTGGTTGGTTAATATTGACCCATAGCCATGTAGTGAATGTCCCCCTCACCAACTCGTGTTTCAATCGTGGAACAAGTATCATGCATGGCTGGAGTTCTCGGGGCGAAATGCTGACCCGTTGCTTGGGTTTCCCGGCTCGAAACGAGGCAACAACAATGCAACAACAACGACAACAACATATGTCTTTGGTGCGTTTCCACGTGCCCCTATGGGAATAACATACCCAAATGGTTTATCAGGATCGGTTTTCTTTGTGAGTATGTTCCTGGGTTCATCTGAGGGTGTTGATAAGAAGGGAGGTTCCAATTAGTTCTAGGCCTGCGTGACGACAGCTGTCCATCTCCAGCTTACATCTACCACAGGGGAACATGCTTGTCATACGTAGGTGAGAGAAAACTGCCAAGCCAACAAACATCTGCCGTTCTGATCTATGTTGAAGGGTTTGCTGGTGTCATCGCCGGAAAAAAATGTTCGTCGCCGGGCGAAGGATGGTTGAGCACCTTAATCAATGAAAATCAGTCTTTAAAACTACAGTAAAGCTGTCTCCCTAGAAGTTCACTTGTATCAATTTCCGGCCACGGTTTGACAGCAAACCACGTTCTGGGTCAGAAACCATGATACATTTGTTGTAGAGCAATAAGGTAATTCATACTCTCTGGTACCCTAACCTGGAAGCTTAGAATCACTATCGTTAAAACTAAAACATGATAAAACCCCATGATTCCTCGATTACAGTAACCCTTCTTGAGCGAGTCTTCACCCCCGATTCCCCGATCAAAGTTCACCAGGGAAGGTTCCTGCCGTTGATGATTAGTTTCCAGTGATCTAACAGTTTGCAGTCGAATTAGGTGCTGAATTCCTCGGGTTTCCCAAGGTTTCGCTTCATAAAACATGGTGACTTTCTGATGCGAACGCTTAGATCGCTGCAGTGTAAGCATCACTTCAAACCTCCGAGGCTAGGGCGGTCCATCGTCACCATCGGAATTGAACTTCACCACATTGCCTCGGTGGCAAGGCTCCAATGATTCGGTTGGTTGGGGAATAGGTAGGACAGGACCCTATGAATGCCCATGGGCTGATGGTGATTGATGTTGGTGAGTGATGGTGAACTAACATGGAAGTCAAACATGGTCAGGTTTTCAAGGTAATCCATCTAGAATTGATGAATTTTCCACTTGATGGTCAATCATTGTGAATTGAAAATCAAATAATGGTTGAATGATGGCTAAATGCTTCGATTAGCCGGAGCACTGGTTATGACGCAGCAAAACACGAGCAGTAGCACATGCAGTAGTGGCGGTCGTTGCACTAGTGATTACCAACACTAGTAAATCAAACAGCAGTAGTAGCATAGGAAGTAGTGTAAGCATGGACTCTCAAGGAGAAAGATCAAGTGAGAGCTAGCACTCTCTTCGGGAAACCACCTCAGCATATGATGGGCACCGCACCAGTAGAGATAAAATCATTAGTAGATACAGAAACTCGGAAGCAATTGTCTGTCCAAAGTAATCGGCCCAGATGTTGTTTGCATTCACCGAGGTATTGGTAGCATGCTTTCGCCACACAAATCTGAATGCAAATCCGCACAAATTCATAGATCTATAACATTAAACACCTTTGATATGCTTACGTAGAACTCTGCAGTAGGCTATGCAAAACTAAATCTACATGGCGGCTACCGTTCTGGAGTTGATGGGATGGCTTACTCCCATGCAACCAAAAGTAAACATATTTGAGCCGCTTATTAGACGTGCAAGCTATGACACTGTTGGTCATGCACAATTGGTGCCAAAAGGGTGTCTTTCAAATTTGCCCATGAACGAATTCCGAGAAGGCCACCTCTAGTCACAAGAGCGAGCATGTTTTCTGGGTATTGTGGCATATTTTCTTGAGTTTGTGCTGGTTTTTCTTCAATGTTTCGCAGCCTTGATCTTAAAACATGCAGATTCATGTCTTGCAGCCCTCATCTTAGAATGATTCAGAGCCTACGGGGAAAAGCAGTGCACCTTCCTGGACCAGCCGCTTCTCCCGAACACCTCCACGATGTCCGTTTTCGAAAGGAACTGGCAGTTCATTAGCCGTTGCTATGCTTAGTGAAATAGGTTAATGAAATACCAGTTGATGAAATGGCTCATGCTTCATGAAAGCATTCATTTGTGCTTGTTTCTCCCCACGCTTAATTTCTACTAATCATTACTAGAGAGTCTTAGCCAACATAAACCCTACTTCTTGATTACAATTGACATTAGCTATGACGAGCCAATATCAACAAATATGCGACCCTAAACTGCTAGATGAACAACTTGTTCGATATCACCTAATATTTCGATAAACATGGGTGTTTCTCAAAACAAGGCTATCCCTAAATCATGCTTTATGCACCAGGTGAAATAATAAACCATCCCTAAGTCATCCTTTATTAGCTCGTTGTAGTCACAACCATTTCACCAATCATTTGTTGATGATTCCCCATTGTTGGTATCAGAAATCAAGCAATTGTTAGTGCTAAAGCTCATTCACTTTTGGCACACAGCTGCGCTAGAGGAAGATGTTCAAAGGAAACATACCGGGGTATGTACATAAGGACACCAGGTTACCGTGCGACCCACGAGCAAGAGGGTGACTGCACCTGCCACCGTCACCCCTCACAGGCGAGAAGACAAGGGAACCCAAGACATAATCCCAGAAATCGTGGGCCATTAAACAATTAGCCAAGACACATCCGGGGGGACAACAACTGGAAAAAGGCTCCAAAGCCAAAACTGAAACTGAAAAATGCTGCCCCCAGATACCGGTATCCACCTCCCCCTGCTCTGTGACGTTGCGGCACGAAATGACCAGGGGAAGGTGCCGAGTGTGAGAAGGACAAAGGAGAAAGACCCATGGGTGCACATGGGAGAAAGAAAGGCAAGTCCCAGACAAGCCCAGCCCCCAAGGCTGTAACAGAGAAGAAAGATAGAAAGAAGTAGGGTTGCCACTGCACCCTGAGTGCCCTTGCACTCTTAACCAAGGTCCAAACCCTGGCGTAATTCCTTTTTGGCTCTTAGACAGACTCAAAGTCTGAGTGCCAGCCGCTGCAAGTGCCGCTCCCTTGACAGCGGAAAAGAAAAATCAATGAGACAAGCTAAGCCGTCGGTTATGTAAATGCGCGCTGTTTTGGCGCAGTTCCAACGCCCAATGTGGCAAACCAAAGACATGTTGTTGGAAGTTCTAAAGTGATGGGTAGCCCCACCTCGACGGCAACTGTACCAGCGGAAATTTCCTGTGATTCCCAAAAACTCCAGGAGGGTTTTCAACCGGAGTCGCTGAGTAGCGGGGGAAACTCGTGTTAAACAGTCTCCAGGTCTCAAAGAAGAAAGATAAGAACGCAGAAGCCCTCCAATCCAAGAATCATCCAGGACCAGAGATTCCCGCGCTCCTACCCTTTGTCAGTGGGAGAGACCAGACCGCATGATTATGCGAATCAAAGGTAAAGTCCGCTTTTCTTGCTTGGAAAAGTTCCCCTGATCGAGGGTATCTGTAAAACCCCAGGATCAGCAAAACAGCTGTATCACGCCAGTGACGTTCAAATGCCACCTGGGCGAGAGCGTAGATTAATTTGGGTGTAAACGGGAGCGCCCGCATCGGTAGTTCAGAGCGTCCCCATGCAGAGTGCAAACGCCAACCACCGGCCAAATGCCCCTTCACTGATGGGCACAAATGTCCAAGGCCGGACAAAAGATCTCCTGCCCATCCACGGGGCTCGCCATTGTGCCACAATTCCTCGATGTAGCTACAAGCCACACTGCCCAGGGCAGAATTGGAACGAGGGTATGGCAGGTGGTTTTGAATTAGATAGTCAAGCAGTCCATGAACTGCCTTTTCATACCGCTTCAAAGTGGCGGGCTGTACTACTTGTGACTGTAAAGTGCCTACTCTTTGCCTTGCCCTCGCTCTTGCCTGACGATTTTGTTCTTGCCTGATAACTCGTCGAGGCATCAGGTCCATCTGGGGGGCTTATCCACTCGACTAAGTGGACATCCAGCCCAACTGACATGAACTTCACTGCGAGATGCCAGGACATGAGCGGCAAGGCGGTCAAAAGCAAAAGCTGGCCACCCGACTGAGGCAGCGAGCTCTCGCGCTTCGAGTAGGTCTTGAACAGTCAACACAAGTGCGGTCTTGTGGTGGCCCAACTCACGCATGAGCCGACGTACAACGGCTTCAGCTGCATTGGGGATTGAATTCCAGCTGGTTCCCGGAGCCACTTTGTATTGAACCAAGTGCTTCCAATGCATACCTGATACATCCATTGAGCCTGCCATCAAGCAAAGGCCCGAATTGCCAGACATAAAGTTCAGCAAGGATGCATTTCGAGAAGCTTCATGGAGGCAGAGCTTGGAGACGAAGGAGGGGGCGCCAGCCTCCAGCATCCAAGACTGAACCTGGCCACCACCCCATTTTGATGACCCGGACAGCTGACTTCGCAGCGAGCAAGCCATCAATTGGGGAGGCATCCAAGGCAATCCGGACGAAGCAGACCCACTTGCCTCTGAGCTCTTAGCCTGCAAAGCTTGTTCCCGTTGCAACCAGCAGCTCCAAAGAGCAGCAGTCAGGTCCACTGGCTGAAGCTGATCATGTGGAAGGGGCCCGACCAACAAACGAGCTGCCACGATGACCGGGAACATATTACCCACAGCTTGTCCTCGTTCATCTTCAGTCCACCGCACCTTTGTGCTGGAGAAATGGGTGGAACTCAAACCCATCATACGTCCACACTCAATGGCCTTGAGCCGTCGTGGACCATGGACATCACGAACTTGCCAGTCATCTTCATAATGGTAAACTTGCAAACGATAAGCATCTCCTTGCCAACGCTTCTTGGCCACACCAGAGGCCGTGCGAATTCCCGCCGGCGATGACGGTGGTTGACTCTTTTTGACAGGCCGTGTGAAAGTTGGCCATGGCCCAGCATCGGGTTTCACCCTTTCAGCACCTGACTCGAGAAACGAAGCCACAGGAGGCAGAGTTGTGGTGCAACTGACCTTGACGTGGTGCCCAGCTTCAGGGCCCATTGTGTAAGGTTCCAACTTCAAGTCTGTGCCTTCAATCACATCAAGTCCCTTCAGCCAAAATTGCCGTGGACGCCGGCAGTGCATGAACTGTTCCCCTTTGACATGGAGAGGGGGCCACGGGATCATGGATCGAACCAGTTCGGCATCCGGCACATCAAACATCACATTCTCATAGAATTCCACCACCTTCCATGGACGACAACCAGGGGCTGCAGCCACTTCCTGCAACCACTGAGTGATGGCGAGCATAGGGGCCAGCAATTGCCCTCGTTGAGATGCCAATCCTTGACGATCTGGGTTCAGTCGGCTCTGCTCCTGACATGGCCAACCCCCACCATGAAGGACCGTAGTAACCTTTGGCAAACACTGTCGCCATCCTTTTACGTCCTCCAGGGAGATCTTTTCGATGGCCGGGAAGCAGATGGCATTTGGGCGTCGAAGCTTGAAATCTCGCCTCAGCTTTTCATCAATGTCAACATAGACAATGGCTACAGGTGAGATGCCCAACAGGGACAATGCCTCGGTGAGGCTACCAACACCACCAAACTGCTCAATGACCAGCACAGAGCCTGTACTCTGCTCACAGGCATCCAGGTCCCTCAAAGCCATCTGGCGAATAGCACCAAAGCTAGGTGACACTTGCACTGCAATGCAACCGCCACCGGAGGATTCCTTGACATCGGCCGCCACAGGTTCAGAAACTTTGACTTTGACCGGCACTCCGTGACTGAGAACAGAAAGGAGTCCAATCCACAGGTGGTCACCGAAGTCCAAGGACATGTGAGGTGAGTCCAATGCATATGCCTTCCGGATGATTGGCTCCACCAGACCTGCTCCAGCGGCTGAAAGTTTTGTCAAATGTGTCATGGCCGAAATGACTCCCAGGATGTCATACATCGTCACCCGGTTCGTTCCCTCATTCATCAAGAGGTAGGCAATCCCTCCAATGAGGTCCCTCATCAGCCGGCTTTCAAAGCGAAGCTCATCATCCACCACCTTCATCATCCAGGCTTTCAACAATCGCCTGTCATCAGATTCGGACTCACCTTCTTGAAGTTGCAAGGTGTTGGACTTCTCACCATTGTCCAACCAGACCTTCAACTGTCCATCTTCAGTTCGTCCTCTGCAAAACCAGCCCATTCCAGCATCCAAGCTCGGCAGCGATAAAGGCCACCCCTCACATACCTTTTGAACTGGGTTTTCATCAGGATGTCCATGAACCACCATCCCATTGTGCCAACCCCGGGGTACAATCCTGAGTCGAGGTCTCCGAGGGTCCCCGTCCAGTCCAAAGACAGGAGCAGCGACTCTCTTGTTGATGATGAAGTCCTGTCTCCAAGGCTCATCCAACAGGTAGACCACGTAACCCGGCCCATGGTGTTCAGGGAAGGCAATCTTCCAACCTTTTTGAACTGGGTTTTCATCAGGATGTCCATGAACCACCATCCCATTGTGCCAACCCCGGGGTACAACCCCGTCCAGTCCAAAGACAGGAGCAGCGACTCTCTTGTTGATGATGAAGTCCTGTCTCCAAGGCTCATCCAACAGGTAGACCACGTAACCCGGCCCATGGTGTTCAGGGAAGGCAATCTTCAAACCTTCCGGATGAGCCACAAGTCTTCCTGCTCGGGAAGAAAGTCCTTCGGTAAAGACTTTCAAGCGCTCAAGCGCTTTCCGTCATCTTTTCCGGTTGGCCTTCCTGCTCCTTGAACAGCAGGTTCACTAAGTCCACGTCAAAGACCAAGCTCTGCAAGCGACGAGGCTCGGCATGATCTTGACGATTCCAACATCGGTGGATCCCGAACATCCCAACCAAAGCAGGCTGCTTGCTTCCAACTCCTGCTGGCGCTTCCTCAGCTTCCACCAGACCCAACTTGAAGAGCCCGCCAATGACTTTCTCCCACTCAGCTTCTGAGTCAACCAGGACCTCAGGGGCCAGGTTTTCTTCATGATCAACTTTGCCTGTTCGATGAACCAGCTCCACTTCTGTTCTCGTCCACCTGACAGGTTCCTGGAGCCTTTCGGTGCGAGCAGGCACGACAGATCCCTTGATGCTGAAGGGATGACTATCAAAGGAGTCCTTGATGGCATCCCACTCCACCGGTAGGACAGACTGCAGTGGCAGACCAACATGCCCGGGTCCTCGACGAAGGGATCTCTCCTTCCATGGCTTCATCTCCACTCGTCGATCACCCTCACAGAAGTGTGCAACACAGCTCTGAACGCGCTGTGCCACGGCCCTCTGCTCCGGTGACCAGCGAGTGGAATGGTAGGGGATCCATACCTCCTCAGTTCGATGTCCCTTCACGCCCCAATTCATCATGAGGATAAGTAGCCACTCCCAGCACAGTTGGCCAACCGCTGGGATCTTGTGTGAAAGCTCAAGGGCGACTTCAGGTGGAAGCCTCTCTCCATGTCTCACCTGATTCAGCCGCTCTGTAACTTCAGTCTCCATGGTGCTCTCCACCGGTAAGCACATCGGCAGCAAGGGTGACCTCTCGGCTTGTAAAGTCTCTAGCGCAGCAGCGGGAAGCCCTCGTGCGAATCCTCCCAGCCGCGATGGCCTATTGAGGATCACATACTTGAGCACTAACCCCAAGCAACAAGCACTGAGGCCCCCTTCTGCCAACAAACGAAGTTCACGAAGACCCTCATTCTGAGAGCGAGGCGGTTCCACACCAGAGCAATCATCGAGATTCCACATCTCTATCAGCTCCTCCGCATTCCAAACCTCATCCTCATGTCCAACATATAGGCACCGACCACAAAGGATCCTGCGGCCCACAGCTCTTGCTAGCTTGAGTTTCGAGTCCGCCCAGAAGTTTGATCGGGGCCATCCAGGGCGTCCATTCCCAACATAGACGCCACCATCAGAGGGGTTCTTGATCCAGCCCTCTGTAGCCAAGCATATCTTGATGCCTCTCTTGGTGGTCAACTCGACTCCTCGCCCCGGGGCATCAGAGGGCTCTGGGACCTCATGACCATCGCTTCCACCACGAGGTTTCGTCTCGAGTCCAAGTTCTGGGATTGTTCGCATCAATCGCTCCAGCAGCAACGTAACTTTGCTCCCAGCATCAAACTTTGACAGCATGTCTGCCCAGGTCTTTGAAGCCTCTTGTCGCTCATCATCTGGCAAGCACCACAACATGTTTGCCAGGAGCTCGGACACCAGAGGATCATCACTCCACCTCTGGAAGTTGAGGTCCTCTTCACTGCTCACCACTTTCCTCGACCTCGACCTTTCTTCCCCTTCTTTCCTCCCTTCTTGCCTTCCTCGTTCAAGGGAGCTGCGTCGGTCTCCTTTCCGTCCTTGCCCTGGGGATTGCTCTCGGCCTGGTGGTAAGGACGCCAACCTGGGCTCTGTCGATACTGGGTGAATCCCTTGCCCAGCTTTTGCTCTGACCTCACTTCGCTCTGAGCTGCCTTCAACTCTTGGGTGAAGTAAGACCTGGCTTCTTCCATGTCCACCAACTCGAGCTGTTCTGCTCCACGCTCAGCTCGAGCGCCTTCTGCCGCTGGAGCAGCACGTCCAGAGCTGCTGGCACCATGTTCCTTGCCAGGTAATCCACCACGAGCATCACAGTGCGCATTTCTTGAGCTGTCCGGATACCCAGTGTGTTCACTGGGTGCTTGACGAAGTACACCTGCTGGAGGTATGCCCGACCCACTGCTGGCATCACCTCGGTTCCTTCTTCGTCCGCCCCCCTGCCCGTGCTCCTCTGAAGGAGCTCTTGATACCTCTGCAAGGTCAGGTTTGCCAATCGCCCTGGCTTCTTGAGGTGGGTCCTCTTCAGGCGATCGATCCCTTCGGGGAGGGGGGCCACGCGAAAAACTGACTCGTCACTCGAAGAGTCAGTGGAGTCATCACTCGTAGATCCCTCTGCATCATCTTTCCCATCCTTTCGCTTCTTCTTCTCCTTCTTTTTCTTTTTCTTGTTCTTCTTCTTCTTTTTCTTGGTGCGTCGAAGTTTCAAAGCCGACTCAGACTGCTTCAGTGGCTTCCTCTTTTGAATCACTCCGGCAAAGTCTTCGCTATCCTCTTCATCCGAGGCCACCTCGGCCTCCTTTCCAACCTTCTTTTCATCTGCACTTCGCCTCCTCTTTGGATGGGGTTCCACCGCACTTGGATCAGGCTCATCCCCAAGTGGTGCAGCAGCCCCTTCCAATGCCGCCCGGAGTCCAGTCACTCCAGCAGCACCAGGTTGGACTGCCGCCCCACTAGGAGCAGGTCCTGCTGCTGGTTCCTCCGCAGTGGGCCACGACAAACGCCCTGGAACTTCGGCCTTCTGGCTGGCATTGAACCAGCGCACCTTCGCAACCTCATCGGGTTGCAGAATCCGAAACACATCAATGTGGATCAGATTCATGTAGCCCCCTTGGAAGCCACTGTCTCTCACTGGTTCCTCGCAGAAGTGAAAGAAGCCCTCTGCCTTGTCGGCCAGTTTGCCAACATTCGTCTCAAACCACCAAAGGTAGTACGGGTCCTCGATGGCCAGCATCACTCCAACCCAGGTTTGTGTTGGAGCTCTATCCGTCTTCAACGGGTCTTGCCTCAGGATCTGGCACACAAAGTGTCCCATGCGTCCACCATCCTCGTGGTAGGCCGCTGACTCAATCACCGACCCCACTTCCAGGCCGATGAAGTGGTCATGGCCAGCTTTCCTACCAGTTCGCCTCCAGGGCTCAGGCATGAGCACTCACCCCTCCTAGGAGGTCCCTCCCTCTCCAGAGGCACAAGGCCCCCTTTGAGATTGGTTCCCCCCAGTTCAGCAATGAGCACTCGGCACCTGACCTTGAGCCCAAAGATCTAGGTTTAGAAGAATCTTGGGCAGCTAAACATTGGAAATCTGGAAATATTTATTTTGTCATAAATGTGTCATTTTTTTTGTCATTTGGGTCTGTCATTTTGTTTTTGGTTGTCATTTTTTTGTCATGTTTTTGCCATTTTATTTTCAATCTGCAATTTCCCAACAAAATGGGAAAAACAACCAAAACACGACAGCTAAAATGACAAAAATCCAGCAAAATGACAAAAAAATGACAGACAAAATGGCAAACCCCAAGATTTTGAAAATTGCAATTTTCTCGAAGCATTGTCATTTTTTGTCATTTTTCTGTCATTTTTTTGTCATTTCTCCCTACAAAAATTGAAGATTCCTTAGCACATAAAAGATAGGCCCACCGCAAGCTTCTAGAGAAAAATGACAGACAAATGACAAAAAAATGGCAATGCTTCGAGGAAATTGCAATTTTCACAATCTTGGGATTTGTCATTTTGTTTGTCATTTTTTGGTCATTTTCCTGGAAATTTGAAATTCGTTGACACAAAAAGGGTCAGTGCACCGAAAATTCTTGGAGAAATGACAGAAATTTTGCAAAACAAGTCTGAAACATGACAGAATTCCTGAAAAATGACAAAAAAATGACAAACACAATGACAAATCCCAAGATTGTGAAAATTGCTATTTCCTCGAAGCATTGTCATTTTTTTGTCATTTTTCTGTCATTTTTCTCTAGAAGCTTGCGATGGGCCTATCTTTTTTGTGTCAAGGAATCTTCAATTTTTGGAGGGAGAAATGACAACAAAATGACAGAAAAATGACAAAAAAAATGACAATGCTTCGAGAAAATTGCAATTTTCAAAATCTTGGGATTTGCCATTTTGTCTGTCATTTTTTTGTCATTTTGCTGGATTTTTGTCATTTTAGCTGTCGTGTTTTGGTTGGTTTTCCCATTTTGTTGGGAAATTGCAGATTGAAAATAAAATGGCAAAAACATGACAAAAAAATGACAGAAACACACATTCCCAAATGACAAAAAAATGACAAATAAATGACAAAAAAAATGACAACCAAAAACAAAATGACAGACCCAAATGACAAAAAAAATGACAAATTTATGACAAAATAATTGTTTTGATCATCCCCAGTGTATGGCTGCAAGTTTCTTCTAAATCTAGGTGTGCAGTTACATGAGCAACGCACTATCCTCTGAACAGAAATCAGCTATCTGGTCAAACATCATTAGTAATGGATGGTTAATCAACCAATCGTTGGTCAAACAAAATTGGTCAACCAATTGTTGGTCAAACATCATTCGTAAACATGGTGGTTTCTCAAAATATGGAGCCCCAAAGATGGTTAGTTTATTACTGCTCAATGATTACTGTTTGATGATTTTGGGGTACCCTATGGCTTGAGAAACCCCCATATAGTTGGTATATCCCCTACTATTGTTGGTTGTTACCCCCTAATAATAACCAACAAAACCAGCTATTTTTGTTGGTAAACCAGCTATTGTTGGTCAAACATCATTAGTAAACATCCCTGTCAAAAGTTTCACCAACCACTTCTTGGGGCTCCCTGAGCACCACCGATCCATTCGTGACTGCCCGGCCCAGGCCGGTGTCTCAGCTCTGCACTGCTGCTGGGCCGGACCATTCCTGCCAGATGACGTTTCGCCATGGCCGACTGGCACGCGTCGTGAGTTGTGGTGGATGGTCAAGGCTTCAGCATGTTACTCATGCTGATGGATACTAGAAATAGTAGTGGTTAGTAATTAAAAATAGTAGTTAATAAGCACTAATAATAAATTTCAATAGTGGTTAATAATAGTGGTTAATAATAACAAATAGTGCTTAATAACCACTATTAATAAATTTTAATAGTGGCTAATAGTAGTGGTTAATAATTAATAATGGTTAATAACCACTACTAATAAATTTCAATAGTGGTTAATAGTAGTGGTTAATAATTAATAGTGGTTAATAACCACTATTAATAAATTTTAATAGTGGTTAATAATAACAAATAGTGGTTAATAACCACTATTAATAAATTTTAATAGTGGCTAATAGTAGTGGTTAATCCATGTCAATAGTGGTGAGGATTGTCATTAACATTCTGATGAAAGAATAGTGGTGAATAACCATGATTAATACATAATATGAGTGGTTATTACTCAGCATGGTTAGTAGTGACAATGCTCTTAGCACTAACAATCATAATAATAACGATAATTATAGTCAGTAGTGGTAAATCATAATGACTAATGAGCAAAAACAATGGCCAATAATAATGGCTAATACTGATAGTGATTGAGAATAGTGATAGAGGTGAATAATGGTTCTGAAATACTGGTGAATAATGGTGGCTAATAAACATGGTTAATAATAGTGACTATTTCAAAAAGCAAATTTGAATGATAATGGTCAATCATTTGACTTATAACAAAATGAAGTGGTGGATGGTCAATAGCTTGCATTCTGATGAAAAATAGTGGCCAATAATTTATAATGGTTAATCATGGTTAATACGGACCCAACATTAATGATAATGCTATCTTGTGTACAAATAGTAATGAGGGTTATCTCATGAAAAAAACAATACTTACTGATCGCAAAATTGATTGATGTTAATAAAGTCCTGCCATGTATGGGCATCATTTTTGGGTCAAATATTATGACAATTATAAAAAGTAATGGTACTTGCTCATGGCCACCTTTCTCATTCATTTTATGGGCTCCCAGCATCAGCATGTAGCATCTGCATCAGCCAGCCGCTGCCCTCAACTCACCTGGAGTTGAAAAAAACGGCCCTAAATAGGTCCCACTTCCACGTGAAAATTTGCAAAAGAGTGTGTCGATTTAGCAATGTACTTACGCCAAATTTGTAGGCTAAATCAATTTCCACATTGATTTGCCAGTTGATATAGCTTGGTGTAACCAGTTTCTGACCCAAGTTCATCCTCACTCAACACACAAAACCTAGAACCGCCAACCAGCAGCCGCAGTTCGGCCCAGAAAACATTTCCAGCATTGCACCAATCTCTACATGAAACTGCCCGTCGATTAGCAGCATCACTGCTGACTAGGCATGACCAGCTAAAGGAACTGAAGCATCACCAGGGTCAAGAGCAGCTCCTGAAGCTCGCTAGGCACTCTTCAGTCCCTCGCGCAACCCGCCCCCGCTGAGGAGCCATGACAGCAAGCCGCGCAGGTGGAGTGGGCCGTGGGGGCCCCAGCCATTGCCATGGTTGGTCGTCCGCAGGGGTTGGCATCCCATTTTAGGGACATTGGCCATCACCGAACTGGATGACTCTTAGCGATCCAACAATGCTTGGCTGATGTCCAACTGGGACATGGCCAATGACCGGAGTCTGGGGCTAAGGCAAGCTGTGTTCCAATAGGAGCTTTAAGCGGGGAGCGCCAATTTCTGGTGTCATTTCGACTATGATTCCCGGGATCCCTGGAACTCATCCCCAATAACGTGGTTCTGGGGGATACCGGATAGCTCCGCTGGGGACAATCATCATCCATAGCTCCTCGCCTTTCATATCAATGGTTGGCTCATGGTTTCCTAACCCACTTGGAACTCGGATGATCATATAGTCACAGAGATATACCACGTGACTGGTCACTGGTTCTAGGTAGTGAAAGTGGATCCAAGACTTTAAGAATGGTTGATGCACGATCAGCAACTTGCTATGTACCATCAGCACTGACCGGACAGCAAACCATTCTTTAACATATGACCCGAGGTCATCTGAGAATCGAAAGCAAGTTGGCAACTTTTGTGATGAGAATCAAGCAGCCATCCGGGAGCTTGTGCTCAGCCGCATTTGCTTCTTGCAAGCCTAGCAGTACAAGCTGGTTCCGAGACATTGTCTATAGTTTCGGGGCCCATAGATTCTGGCACGTTGGATGCGATGCGCAGTCCAAATTCAGGCGAATTGCAACAAAAAAAGGCCCAGACTCCATCGGAACCAATCAGAATCCATGAGTTAGTCCATCAATCACGTGCACCAAAGCACGATGGTTACCATCTAAGTTCACCGGCTCACCGACTGTAAGGGGCTTCTTGTTCGGCCCTATGAACCATCATTGCCAGCTGGACTTACAAAATGGGAGAGTCGGCCATGAAGGCGCCGTTAAACGTACGCTATGAGTCATGGCGTCCTTCGTCAAAGCTTCACTGTCCTGCTAGTAGCTCCTTAGCCTTAGCTCCTTAGCCTTAGCTCCTTAGCCTTAGCTCCACCATGAAAAAGGCATAGGGATGCCCCTGACTCTTAAACGCTTCCCTCCCAACCACCAGCCAAATATTCTTGGGCCACTACCCCTTGTCATCAGCATGGCAGTAGCATCACAGGCCATGGTTCCCCCCGGCAGTTGCCAGCCTTTTGAAGCTTCGTTCACGCGCCAACTAACTGTCTCAGGTGATCGGAGTTTCGGTCAGTAGAAAACTTACATACAAGGCGGGCCTCTCAGTCACTTAACTCCAGTTATAGCTTATAGTAACTACCAGCTGTGGCCCATAGAACACACATATAGAATCATATAGATATAATTGCACCTACAAAAAAACTCCGGTTTAAGGCCTATTCACAAACTTACAGCGGGGGAGGCCCACCTCGTAGGTCTGTACCTGCTTGGTGGTTTTCCGTCGCGTGGTTGGCAAACTTCCCAGATTGATCCGACAGAACCGTCCAGGATCATCCAACTATTCCAATGGTTTCTTATGTTTTGCCTCTAGGGGTTGATTTTGTATAGCTATACATTGGCATGAAGCTATATTAGAGTTGGATCACATTCATCTGGCTGTAGGTCATATGGTCATATGCCCTGTTCCCAATGGTGGACATGACTTACATTACGAGAATGCAGAGATCGATCATATATGATTGTATGATCATGATCTATTGATGATCATTGCGTTGTCCACTGTTGGGCTGACTTAGCACATGTTAGAGCAACACCCTTTGATCAGATTCTTCGCTGATATACCCCCCCCAGGTTCTCACAGTCTGTTTGAACCGGTTGCCCCTGTCAAAACAACTCAGCAACAGCAACACCGACAAAACAGCAAACAGGCAAACTGAACTCAGAACATTCCATAGCTGTGGTTGGCATGGCACTGCCCATCTCTGGTATCTATATGTCTTTTCAAATGCCACCAAGCTCCGGGTCAAGGACAATTAGCGCGACAGTATTCTTTGCCCACAGCATCAAAGTCGCTGCGGTCGCAATGCTTTGGTGTGTTCGCTTCGAGGGTCACCCACTCTCACTATGTGGCTGCGGATGCTGCATAGATAGCTCCATGACAAAATGGGTGTTTTTTTCGCCTTTGCCTTCACTGGTACTGAGAAAGAAAGTATGTAACTGCTGACGGCCCCTCGACGGTCCAGAATAGTTTAACCTGAGTGTTGAGCCGTCTCACATTGGGAGAATCAGGCTAGTACATCATGCATATTTGCAATCGGCATAAGCATGTTCGCTGCTATCATCACAAAGTCTTCATAAATTACCTTTCCAGAGAAAGTCATAAATTACCTTTTCCAAATGTAGATCAAATCTCCCGATAGCAGGTTTTCCATTGCTACTACTGAATGGAGCTGCTCAAAAAACAATGACGTGTTGCCATGAAGAGCTTCCGCGCCACTCTGAAAAATGAGATCGAACACCATGGGTGCACAGGATTTCGTATGGCCACCCTCCTTGGGGAGGTCCCTTCGGGCCGAGGTCCCGTCAGGCGCCGATCCGCTGCGCGGATCATAATTCCAGGCTCTCCCCAGTGGCAACTGGATCTGGATTCCGAATGCCAGGTGCTCCAACCAAAGCAAGGCCTCGCGAAGCGCGACTTCCGACGCTGATCCCCGAAACGTGTGGCGTGATTAGCAAACGAAAAAATGCATGGAGAAAGGATTACATATGAGATGATGTGATATGATGTGATATGAGGTGATGTGATGTGATGTGATGTGCTTTGATATGATATGAGCAGCGGACAAAATTACTTGTTTGGGTGACCATCATTTGGGGAGGACTCGCTTTTCAGTCGGACCTACTCGCTTTTAAGATTTTCACTACATTTCTCAACCAATGATTGCACGAATAAGAAAGTAATTGGCGATAATTTTGTTGGGTGCTCATATGAACACACATCTTCATTGAAAATTGTTACATACGTGTGTACGTGCTAGACTTGCATGTATTGTGACTTTGCTGTCGTTTTCCTCCCAATGTGGGGGGGTCAAGCAGTGTAGTAGATAGATATCTGCATGTACAAATGTAAACATACTTAATGCACAGGCAAACATGTACTTAGTGTACGTACCTGCACGCAAACTACCGAGTATACCTGGATATCCTGGATATTTGAATCTGCAAAATCGACATGTACTTCAAAAGATATCTGCTCCAAAAAAATGTAATTACATGTCTCTTTCTTACTATACCTACTTACCTATCTACCTGGCTGGGTGTCTGTCTGTCTGTCTGTCTATCCATCGGTCTCTCTATCTATCTATCTATCTATCTATCTATCGATCTGTCTATCTGTTGATCTAAGCATCTATGTATCTATCTCTCTTCAATTTATGACTGCTGCTGTCTCTCCAGCGCCATCTCCCTACTTGATCTGAAGCAACGGGATCTACCTATCGTCTCAGGCCCAAGCCGCCAGTATGACAGTTCCATCTTAGAAGCATTCGCCCTCTGCGGGGCCAAACGCCTGGTGATTCTATAAGATCAAGACTGCAAGTGGACATTTGCAAGCGAAGCAAGTCACTAATCAAAAACAGGGCACGACTAAAGAACCTCTGGTAGGTTCCGGTATTCATCCATTTGCAGTATCCATCTGTCTCTCTCTCTCTCTCTCTTGCTCTTTTTCTCCTCTCTCTCTCTCTCTCTCTCTGACCCTCGCACTCCTGCCAAAGCTATCTGCAGATCTTCTCAAACCGCGGTCCCTCAACAACACGGGGAGTGCAATGTGACATTCCCAGAGAAATGTCAGCGGTTTTCAGTGTGATATCAAGGCCTTTACCCGGCTGGTTGGTCTCGAGTGTGCCCTCCACAAGGGATGAACCAGCAGCCATAACCTGACTTGGTACCGAGGGGTTGAAGCGTCTGCTTCAGCTGTCCGGCCAAGGGTATGGCCAGGGATGGGACGAGCAGTCCTCATGTCACTGGATGAGGGACCAGCAATGAAGGTCTGGTTGCCAGGGGGTCACCGCTACTGGGTCGGGCACACAGTACGGTCAGGCCTCTGTCCAAATCAATGGAGATGATAGTCCCCTTGAAGTCGACCTGCTTCATGCCATCGTCTTCTTTCCTCCGTCCAAGAAAACTGCTCAGCACATGTGGCAACAGGTGTTTCAAGCAAAATGGTTGCCTGGAAAATGCTCCTATCAACCAAGTGAGTGGCTCAAGCAGTCAAACCCAAAATCGGTACAGGTTTTCAGTCTGCACAGCCTCAGGCGCAGTTGATATCAACTCAGTTTAAACTCTCGGCAAGGTTGATGCTTTTAGTTTCCGCTCGTATCCAGGTCAATTTTAAGAACAAATATCCAAACACACATAGTTACACATAAATATGCAGCACATCTGTGTGTATGTGTGCGTGCATGCGCGTGCGCCAGGAGAGGGGGAGAGAGACAGAAATAAACATGAGCAAATGACATCACTCATAGCACCCGTTGAAGGCAAAGGGTTGCCTTCAAGGGTTGCCACAACGGCACATTTAAAGGGCCTATCATGCTGCCCCCCTGGCTGCGTCTTCAGCCGCAGGTGGCTTCGCACCATGGGGCGGGAGAGATACACCTTCTCCCATTAACAATACTCAAGCTGGTAAAACAGCCCACATGAAATCTTGGACCAATGCCCAAATTGAAGGTGAATTGGTTGGTTACAAGTTTGGCATTGGTCACTATATTGGCTCATGTTGCCTACTGTAAGCAAGCAGCTCTCGTGGAATTCATTAGATGATGTAAGCAATGCACTTCTGATAGATTAACATTTCCAATAAAACCTTCCAACAAAAAAACCTACTGCATTTCCAGTACAACAAACCGATCAAAACAACAAGAGGTCAAGGATTATTCCTTCACTGTGGCCGCCATATTCCCCCCACGGAAGCTCGCCAGCGAGCGGTGCCGAGCGTCAGTTGCCTGGCCATGCTTCCGCGAAACCTGAGGGGTTGCCATGGGCAGGGACCACGGACAAGATCAAGAATTCTGAGATCCACAACAATTCACCACCAATCTGCTTGGCTGTTGAGGCACCCATGGCTAACTAGTGGTTAATAATGGTTAGTCATGGTCGATAATGGTTAATAATGGCTAGTAGTGGTTCATAACGATCATTACTGGTTGGTGGTTGAAAAACCCCTATGAAAAAATATGCTTGCCTATCAACCAATCATTTGCTAGATGCTAGGGAAAAATGTTTGAAACTACATACCAGCCAAATGGAACCACCAATGACTGGAGGTACACACTTTTCGCTCTGGGATTGTATTGTCTTGGTCATCCAGACCCTGTATGAACCACCAATCTTGTCAGGTCTCATTTTTGTGGGTCGTTGCTTTGCGAGATTAAGCATATACACCAAACAAGTAGCAACGAAATATCCATCACCATCCATCACCATGTTTGTGGCTATGCCTTCCTGGCCCAAAAAGGATATCATTTCTTCTGTTCATCTGCACTAAGGTTGGCCAAAATTAAAGACTCAACGGCCCCGCCGCCTCATTGGTCCCAATATTTACCATGATTTCTATGGCCAAAAACCTGCCTATGCCTACCCTCTGAAATAATCCCAATGTAAGCATATGGGGTAGGGAATCAGTCCACTTTGGTGGCCAGGTACAATTGCTTGGCAGTGCTGGGAGGCCTTCAAAAAGAACCGTAGGGGTGGTCCGCAGGAAACATCAGCATGCATTTCACCACTGATTTGATAAGGTTTATAAGATGTAGGATGTAGATACTGATGAAAAAATCCCTTAAGGCGATGTAGGATGCATTTCAGCCCTGAAGCTCTCTCCCTCTCTCCATCGCCATTGATGCACTGACTCATGACATCTCATGACATCTCATGACATCTCATGACATCTCATGACATCTCATGACATCTCAGGACCAATGGTTGCCGGGCCATCCAAAGAAGTCTCTGAATCCTGGCCATGAGGTGCCAAGTGGGCAGTGATCCGCGTAATATTCATTGGGCTTGACAGCCGAACTGCCACAAGTGGCGGAAACATGGATGCATCATGGGCAACATCGTTACACCGTCATGGTTTGTCGGTGCATACCGCTATTGTCGCTTATAGTTGATCACTGAAACTTACAAAATGGTTGACCATCGTGATCATCACGTCCTAATCAGCCTAGTCACCATACTATTCTTGCCATAGTTGTTGCTTATTATCCCCCATGAGTTGGTTGGCTAATATTGATCCATAGCCATATTAAATGCCATACCTATATAGTTGTTGGTAGTCACTAAATTTCACAAGGCTCGGTCGTCGATGCACAATGGCCAGCACATCACAGCGGCTTCGGGCAATATCACAAAAGCCATGCACCAAGTGATATAACCATATCCAGGATGATAAGCTGATATAAGCTGATATAGATTATATCTAATTGCGGGATGAGAAGCTGAAAAAACAACAGAAGGGGGAAACAATTCATCGTAATACATTGTGATACATCTATGGTAGCTATTTCCTACCAACAGTTTCAGGTACCGTTCTCACGGAGGCATGTCGCAGGGCTTGAAAAATCATTGGTGATGATGTCACGGTCTCTCTGTCTCTTTCTCTCTGACTAATGAAAGATTTTTTCATATGATCTTTAGTGATAGGGTAGCAGGGGGTTCCATGGTCTGGTTTATCAATAGGCCTTCACCCCAGTGCTTAACTTCCTACACTGCCCCCGGTGGTGCTGCCGCGGCTGAGCGTCAGTGTAATCCATCCCTGGCCACGCCGAAGCTGACACTGCGACAAAGGCCCCAAGCGACTTTCCACTGTTTCCTCCGGCCGCGTAGGGGAAAGAGGCGGGAGAGTGCACCGCGAGTCCACCAACCAACCAATTTATCCACCAATCTACAAACAAAACAATCAATCAGTTCAATCAACCGAGCTGCGCTTCTATTACTTATCGAAACATGCGTATACATGTACTTATGTGCGATCAACAAAATTACATGGGTTGACAGCAGGAAAAATACATTGGGCTCTATAGTGCGTTCCAAACGTGTGCGGGAGCACAATGCATGTCAAACATTGTTCAACTGTTTGTCCATGTCTGTGCATATACGACTGAAAGTAAATATAACTCCACCACAAGAAAACAACTGTCCCAGAACCGGACCATCCTTCGCAGCCGGGTAATCAACAAAACCCAAAAGGGCACAGTCCATCTAGATCTGCTGAGGCAGTTTCGTCCAGTTTCCCCAGGTAATTATTACACTTGGTGGCTTCTATTTTAGGTCCACAAAAATGCCAAAAAGCTAAATTCATAGCTGTAATCCACCCAGTGGAGTGGTTACTTCGGGGCAGGCATCGGGGTACGTTTCGTTGACATTTTTTGTTGCCAACTCCAAGGTTCCAGCTGAGCTTCGCCCGGCAAAACCGGGCGTAACTTGGATCAATTCTCGAGGGCTTACCATCATCCCACTACATCTCACTATTATCCCATATTTCTCAATTTCGGATTCTTGCTCAAGTAAGATGAAGCAAATATCAGCCAACAATGAACTCGACATGCACTACACCTTATGGGTTCACATTCCACGAGGCGGGGCTTAAAGGCTGGGTCAATGGGACGACTGATCAGGCCCAGCTTCCCGAAAGTTCGCGTCTTTCCTGACAGCGCCGCGTGATTGTCCGCCGGGGTGGAAAGAAGCTGGGCCCCGGTTCAGTGGTCAAGCTGCATCACAGCGTGAGTGGCCATACATGGTGCATCATTGGATGATTTCCGTCCCAAGCCGAGGTAACGATGGTAATGAACCCACTGGTCAAAGCTGGAGACCCTGCTCTCGATGAAAATATAATATATAAGCTTATTACATATTGAATCAGATTGGAGAATGAAACTTTTGATTCTGATCCCAGCATCATATCAACTGATCCAGTCATAGTGAATGATGAGAGAGCTGCTAATTTTTGCCCGGGCTTCCCACGGATTGATGGGCATTCAAATATTCCATGATATATTCATTATGTCACCATGCGTTTTGTCAAAAAAAAATGTCACCATGCGTTTGGCATGAAGTCAAAATTGCCTGATGCACTTGCCATCGCTGAAACTACTGGGCCCGGTCATACCTTGGGACCAACTAGTCAAAGTCCTGCTGCCAGGCGGATCATCAATCTATTCATCTATGGATCTGTTTATCTATCTATCTTTCTATCTGTCCATGGGACTCTATGGGTCTATCAATCTATCAATGTCTATCTATGCATCTCTTGTATCTATTTGCCCCCACTAATTCTCTCTATCCCCTCTATCTGCCTATCTTGGATTGTCTCCCAGCTTGTAATTGCCTCCTGCGGCCCAATGAGAACAACCACAGCAACAATCTCAGTGAACCCGTCTCCAGCTTAAACCCCAACGGTTACCCAACATCTTAGTTGTCTATGTGTCGTTAGTTTTCTCAAGCTTTGAACTGACCGCCATCGGTGCCACATGGTGCAACTTCGTCAACCGCCGAGCCGCGGGTAGAGATAAATACCCTCAGTTCCTAGACTTTTGTCCTTGGAAAGTCAGGTGCAGAAAACGGGATCTGAACAGCTGCCCATGCGAGTGCCCTTCAGAAGCATCAATTGTAGAAGGGGCATAGGCAGTGGGTGATCCACGAAACCATGAAGAATCCTAGGACCTGGCAACCTCAGGTGGATATAGTTTCAGTCACGATGAAAAATATCAACAAAAATTCGGTTGGTTGACATATGTTGACATCATCTCAGGCAGAGATGAAAAGAACAAACCGTGGCAACAGTCATCCAGCGATGTTGTTCCTGATTCGATTTCAGAATAGCCATTAACAAATGGTCATCCAATTGTTGTTAATAACTACGAACTATTAACATCTATTAAATATTGTTAACTATTCACTATAGTCATCCAATGTTGTTGTTCCTGGTCGATCAGCCTGATTCCCTTCACCATTTTGATGCATGAGTTGATCCGAATCAACTCATCATTTGAGGTGCACCACCTCTGGAGCCGGTATGTTGCTAGGAACCCAGGTCGTGTGGGGCTACATGACATGTGGCATGATCATTGGTATACTCTGTACCTTGCTAACAACTGCTTGGTGGTTGAACCACCCCTATGAAATTGATATCATTCAGTCAACCAATCTTTGCTTAACAGTAAGTAAATAAAAAACACATGTGTGAAACCATCAACCAGTAACTTATTTCCGGGTAACTTATTCCGGGTCAGTTTCCTGACATTGAGCTACTTTTGGTTTCCCAGACCAGCTGTGCCAAAACGCATCCGTTGGCCATATTGAAATGGTAAGGGCAGTTATCACTAAGTTGCGCTTCGAAACATCGCGGGAATCACCTGACCACTTCAAACTGCAAAGCGGCATCATGACCAACTCACACCAGCAATCATGGGGATGGACAAGCCGACCACCAGTCCGTTGACAAGGGTGTTTGCATTGAACACGAAATGTAGATATGAATAAACCGCCCATTTCACAGGGTAAATCACCAACATTTTTGGGTTGAAATGGTGCGAATTTATCTTGAACATGTAGTTGACAAGCTCGCCGTGAAGGGACAATAGTCAGGTAACATGAACACATACAATAAATAACTATATAAGCAGTTGTGTTCTTGGAATTGGTTCACACTTACCACATGAATCTGAGCCAGCCACATCTCCTCATCTCAAACCCCGATCTTCGGCCCTGTTGGAGGTCTCAATCGGCCCTGTTGGAGGTCTCAATCGCGAAATCAGGCCAGCGAAGGAAACTTTCCCATGCTTTACCTACT